>JARJEA010000609.1:0-10678 GCA_030264595.1 Oligota sp. GC000189
CCTATGCTATATCGCATATATACAAAATCCCATTAATTGCAAATAGTCCGCAAAAAGTAATTATAGTCGCGCAATGAGAATACGATATATTTACATATTTATAATTTGGTGCTTTAAATTATCTAAATATACGCCCAGCAGTTCCAGATAAAGAAGTTTCTGTGCGTGCCCTTTACGTAAAGCATTTCACCAATTTATATGAACACTTACCTTGTGATTCGTCAAGCTTTGCCAAGTGAATTGCAAATCTGAAATATTCGCCGGGATCATAACGACAAAATTTAATGCGTACGTATTTACGACTCCTTGGTTGACGTAATATAATTCAGAGTTGAGTCCTGCAACGAATATAACATCCGATTAGTTTTGTTATTCTTAATTTCGGTACACATTTTAATCGATTCGTACAGACACGATCTTTTAGTGGGTAAATTAATAATTAATTGGCCCAAGCGATATTTAATCAGTATGCGGCACCGCTACCATAACAACTGTTGAACGCAAATACCAAGAGGGCCATGAAAATTCCCTCCTTATCAAACATTTGCGCTTTTTGTTTATTTTTAATTAGATCTTAAAAATCTGTAACTTGATCAAATACCGGATGCACTGAGAATATATATAACAATAAATCGATTCTAAAATTAATGAAATTTTATACTTTACAGCGGAAATATTTATTTATATATTCCGTTGTTCCGGTTTTTTTTTTTCGTTTATAAGTTCATGACTATGAATCGATGTGTTTTTTGTAAAACAATGCTGCATTTACAGTTTCACTAATGAAATTATAAAACGTATGTTTTTGATTACAATTAATAACAATTATATCTCGTTGGTCTTTTGTTCCGCGCCGCATTAGATTTTCCAACGCAAATAGAGAAAACCTGAAGCCTCGAGCGTCGCGCAAGGAAACTCGAATCGCGCAAATTTTTCGAGCCCTTTAATTAATCCATTCGCACGACGTTATATACATATATTGTAGTCAGAAAAGAGAACAAACGAGTTTTGCTTTATAATTGAATTCGTCAGTTTGATAATCCCTGCCTTAGATAATTATACAGGTTCGTCGGTGTATCGCGTCCTTCTCCCTTTTTGCGCCCTTTTTGAGCTATTTAACAAAATTAGGATACTAACTGAATTAGAAAATCAAAACTATTAAAATTCTCTTATTTCATTATCCGTAGCGAACATATTGGAAATTAAATTTTCTCTGTCACCAACTAAAAAGCTGTGTGTCAAGATAGATATTTCCTTCTGACGAATTTTATTTCGATTCATTAAGCAGCAGGAATGCCGTCAGGGTGTTGAAAAGTTGGAGCGAACTTTAATGAAACACAAATAATCAAATCGATGAATTTTCATTGTCGTTTTCCAATCATTCCAATGTTTTACCCTTTCAAAACTTTCCCAATATTTATACTAAGTAAATTGAGAAAATTTTTATAAGATAAATTTAATTGCATCTATTTATAATCATTTTTTTAAATTAAATTATAAAGATTGCAACTTGCAGCCAATTATGCAATAATTTGCTATCACCTTATTTGGAGACCTTAATTACCTTAATGGTAAAACGATCATATATAAAAAAAAATGATCTTACCTAATAACTTCATAACTTCTTCCGGTGAAATGAAGACGTTGAAATAAGAGTACGATCGTTCGAATGTTAACAATGTGACAATCAACAGGATAAACATTTTGGCGGAACGGCGCGTTCACTGTTATCACACCGCGCCTCCGGTCGCCACTGAATGCAGCGTCGCGACGCTCTTGTTCCTTCGCAACGTGTGCCCCCTCCATCCGATGTTACTTCGTCCGTACATACGTTTTAATCGACATTTTGATTGGTTTATACATATATTATATTTATGATATTCCACAGATATCATCACGCTGTTACGTATCAAGCAACATATTTATCGAATTCTGATTATTTCTCATATTCCTCATATGAAACACTTCGACAGTTTTCGCTTGTCTTTTGGCATCTTAAAAGTAATATTTATGATAAGGATTCATTTCTATTGAATTTTATCGGTTTGATAGACTTATAAGCAATATATATTCATTTTAAATGCTTATATAACATTAAAGGTTTTCTTCGTAAACGAGTTTTTCATCTATTTTCATTTATACAGATGGCAGGGGTTGTTTTGCGGTGTTTGCCGGCGCTTCAAAGTGCGTATATATGCTCAAAAGTAAATTATTGCCGTCTTTTTACGTGCCGACGCAATTTACCCACATTCGCAAATTCTTCTTGTTTTCGTTACTTTTACCTTTTCTGATCCAAACGATTATTTATGTTTCCATATTTTTACGTCCGGAATTGAATTGAACAATATAATATAGGGGCGGCAAACAAAACATAAAAGTGGCTCGCAGGTTTTTTTTTATAGTAAATTCATTTCGAAAATGCAGTTTCACAATTGAAAACGATAAGAAGGAAATGTGTATATCCGTCAGTCGGCGATTTTCATGCATTCGCCCGACGCTGATAATAAACTCTCCAATCCCTGAATGTCCGTTTTATATGGAAACTGTGTGCTCATGTGAGCACAACACCGGATTACACGCTTAAACATAATCCCTGTGTGTGGGTGCACAAAGTGGCTCGTCGTATTTCAAGGTACAAGCAACCTAAATGCGTGCGACATGTACACGCTGGTGTTTTAATGAACATGATTTACTAGTTCGATTTAATTAACTTAGATTTCAGGAGATTCGAATTCTTCTTAATTGGGTTGTGTGACGCGAGTGCGCAAAACTTATTATCAAACGCAACGACACTTGCATCAACAATCTCATATTCTAATGACTCCGAGATCTCTCTCTATCTCGTTCATTTCACTTGATGTATATATGTATTATATAGAGGTGAATATAGAGGAATGATATGTTGTTGGGGTCACCATGGAAACCTTTTCACCGCTATCATTCCGCCACCGACGGGGTGGCTCTCGGTGGCTCTCGATGTGAGAAGGACATAAAACACCACACCCGATAGCTAATAGCGAAAGCTTCTTAAATTACTTTATTTTTCAATTAAACGCGAGTCGCCTCTAAAAACAGAATTATATTGCGGACGCACTCAAAGACGTAAAAATGCTCTTGCAATAAAATACGATCGATTCATTTACTGGTTACCAATAAAGAATGCTTGTACTTTATTTATTCATCATTGCAATGTTTTTATCAAATGTACAATAAGATTCACAAAAGCATTTTAATAATGCTCTATAATTGCATTCATATTAAAAATTAGATCATTCCTAATTTTATAATTGATTTGTAATTTGCCTATATTTTTATTTAATTCTCATTGCCAAAAACTATACTTTAAAAAACAAATTATTTGACTGAATATAATTTACGTTTTATCAAGATATAAAAGTAATACAAGAGTGTATTATAATTGCGTCAACGATCATTTGAATTTTTCATTTGTAAATCTATCAGCAATTCTTACTAATGAAGTTTCTTTTTTAATATTTCATTAATTAAGGGTGTTATTTTGGTTTATACAAAAGGTTAAATCTGTTTACAAATCGTATTCTGACTGGATACACAAAATGAATAGAATTTAAAAATGCAAATTTTGAGTTAATTTATGAGAAATGATTTATAAATCGGCAATTAGAGTTAATGGGGAAATTCCTTATTGCAGATTTATGGAATTTAAAGGGGCGCTGACATAAAGTCTAAAATATATAAATTATTAATAAAAACAAAATAACGCCATTTAATTAGTTTCAGGAAGCGTCCCTGTGGTTGCGGGACCCAGAATAGAACCACAGTATACCCTGCTTGTCGTAAAAGGCGACTAAAAGGGTCTTCGATTTTTTTTTAAATACTAACATGCAATTTCTTACAGAAAACGCGCGGTATATAGTGACTGGTAGTGATAGTAGTGATAGTAGTGAAAATTTGAATTTTGCTGGAAATAAGCATTTTATCAGTATTTCAGTAGTTTCGAAATTTGTTGGCCACAAACAAAAAGGTTGAGTTTATTTCTTAAGATGTTCATGTACATAAAGAAACTTATAGGTAAGTAGAGTGACAAAATAATTGACAAAATCTCATATTATTTAGATAACAATTCGTGTACTCGTTTACAATATTACATATTATATAGAGTAATTGTATTTGTAGCAATTGAAATATAAAAACAGAAGACAAAAAGACTCCTAAAAAAACACACATTTTCAAGAATTATGGCTATGAAGATCATATCACTTAGTTAGGATGCAATAAAATATACATGTGAAGAAACTTCTAAATTACTGCGAAGAAGTGGAAAATAAATAAAAAGGGGAATATCTAAAAAAAATCTGTTTTGCAGTGATTTCCAACTGAATCTTCTATTCATCATTTTTTTTCATCTCCATACACATATTTTGAGTATTTCAAAACATACTTATTTACATGTGGCCTACATTTTCTAACTACCAGACTAGTTGTAGTTGTAGCTCCGCGATGGCTTGTTCATATCTGGAGCAGTGGAGCGGCCTCCGGACGGGGACGTTCGTTGGTAATTTTCAAATTAATCTAGAGGCCGACCAATTTTATTAATAATACTAACTGCGATTCATTTTCATCTCATTGCATCTGCAATTTATATTTAAGATGCAATCACGCTGTCGGAATCAAACCAATATCATCATATAAATATTCATAAAAAAAAAAACGTATATGCAAGAAAATGTTAACAAAACAACAATTGCGATCGATCGGTATAAAGAATACCGAAACATTCTTCTGACAGTGTTCTCATCAAATTCGTTCACTTTTGATTGACTAACTAAGCGTTACAAAATTCTCGGGCAATCGGACAAATCCTTGTTGTTTCTTCGTTTCTTACAGCGATTAATAATTTAATTATAATATAGGAGCTAACTTATTGGGGATACATGCGATATACATACATATTATTAATAATATTTATGGAAACATTAGAATCATGCTCGCAACCAACTATTCTTTTATGAAACGATGTCGCTTGTTGCGAGCACGAGTATATAGTATCGTAATCGTTATTCTAAAGTACTATGATGGGTCAATATTACAAATAAATATTGATGACGTTGTTGCTGATGGGGAAGTAAAAAGCGACTCAAAGGAAAGCCAAAGCAGTTAGTGGAAGAAGTGCTAGTGCTAGTAGATAAATAAATAAATACTTCTGTGTTGTTGTGTATAATAAATAATTAATAAATAATGTGTGTCGGTGTACTATGTGTGTGTGAAAAAAAAGCAAGAAAAACAAAAGGATGCGCATTATTTTCACATATTTATGGGCATAATGGGCATTTCATTTACATTGTATGTGTGTGTGTACATGGATGCGTGTGTTTGCGTGTGTGTGTGTGAACGTATGCTGCGTTGAATAGCTGTAGTGCAAATTCAAGTCCGGTCGCTTGATTCGCATTTTTTAAGTTATTTTTAAATCACTCGCTTAACCTGAACATCTTTGGAACCTTCAGAAAGCACACGGAATTGAATTGTGTCAACGGCATGCTTCCGATTGTCAATTAGCCACTTTCACGAACTCGGCATTATCGTATCCTCGTGCACTCATGAACGTGGTGGTTGCACCTTTGCGGTCAATGGCGCGCACTCGCACGAATAAAAATGCCGCTACCAGACTTGCAACGATGAGTACCAACAAGAGCATCACTAGACCAGCCACAAAACTTGGCACCGACATGCATATTGTTTCCGGGTCGGTTGCCGTTGCGGATTGGATTACTACAGTTTCATTGCTGGCCGCCGCATTCAATGCGAAATTTACATCACCAGGTGCTACCACTTGTATGATTCGACTAGTGTTTACATCAGTCATTTCTTGAGCTTCACGTTTATAAACTCTACTGACGACGACGTTCATGGTCTCCGGACTGCGCCGTCTCCTGGCACCCTGCAACTCTGCTGGTAGATTCTCAACAGATCGGGGGCGCCCTCCGAGGGTCGCCAAATTGCCCTCGAACTCGTCGGCTATGCTGTTCTTTCTCTTCACGGTATTGTAGGTTCCGTGGTGTCCTGGCGGTGGCGGCGGCGGAAGATGCACTTCGTTACTAGATTGTGGTGCTTGAGGTGACGGCGACGACGGATTGGGTGGATTCGATGTCGAGGACGAAGAAGTTTGAGCTTGCGGTGCTGGAACCACATCGGGATTGTTTTCAGAGTACGCTCCGGCCGGTCCCGAAGGATGTCTGGGATCCGGGAAAGCCGCGGGAGCTCCGTATTCGGGTAGGGGCGGCGGTCCGTATTCGGCGTGTCCATTGCCGCTACCATAATCGCCGTTGCCGCCGATACCGCCGATCGGTGGACCGTACTGACCTTCCAAACCGTGTCCTCCGCATTTCGGTTCGGGACAATTGTAACGGCAAACTTGTATTACGCATTGGAAGTGCACGTTCATCGAATCGGGGAATTTGAATGCTTGGAAGTAAGCGAAGGAAACGACCGACGCGGACGGTCCGAAGTTCTTGATCTTTTGGAATTTGCTCATGATCTTCGGCCGAACGACGCATCCGTATTGATCTACCAATTGTATGGGAGCCCGTTTTCCATCGTGGGCAACGCAATTACGTACTAACATATCGAATTTATTCTCATCGTCCTTAATGGCCAACACCATTGTCATCGTTTGACCGATCTTCACAATACCGGATACTTCTGACGCCCAAGGACCTTTGCCCACTTGTATTTGCATCCAGCATTGTAAATTATCCCCTAGGAAGTTGGCGGTGACGGCGTGCAACATGTCCACTTGGAACGGCCTAAAGGTGACGGCTTTCTCGTAAAAATCGTACCATGTGCAACGCAATTTTCTCGCCTGATCCCAAACTTCCTGAACGTAAGGATCGTATTGTATAATGATTGTGTTTTCGACGTAACTGCCACTTGGCGTCGGACCGCCGTAACTGGCGGCATTGTGATTGGCGGACGAAGACATTCCGCAACTGTTGAGAAATATTTCAAAGGTGGCACTCAAGTGTCCCGTTCCGGGCTTCAGATGCACACAATGCGGATCGCTGTAGAATCCTTTGGAAAATATCATCCCGTAGAAAGGCCGATCGAATTCAATATTGACTCGCATGTGCGTTTTCTCACACTGCACTTGTAAATGTTTGATCTTGGGCATATCGGGTGTCGCCAAAGGCCATGGATCATCCGGTCCTTGTCCGCCGCCTCCGCCTCCGCCGCCGCTCCCGCCACCGAGGAGCGAAGGCGCGTATCCCGGTCCCGGCAGAGGAGGACCGTAAACCGCTCGATGTTCCAATGGCAACGATGCGGAATCCGACAGAGGAGCATCACATTTACTTTGCTGCAAAAGAAGTCGTGTTGTAGTCGTTCAATATTTAACAAGGCTAACAATGAATGAACTTATTGACTTATTGAGTCAATAATCATTTTTCCGCAACACAAACTTCCGAGCCAATATTATGAAAATTAAATATTGTGCGATGCGAAGTGTCATCGGTGATATAACTTACTTGTAAATGCAGAGAAACTAAAACGAAGATAAGAGTCCGAATCGAAATCATTTTAACAGATGCGTTGCCTAGTTGTTAATTAGATCTGCAATAAAACAAAAATAGTCTTTACCAATTCGAAAATATACGCGTGTAAAAGTAACGAGATGAAATTGAATAAGTAGCCAAGCCACTTATGATGCTGATCTTTTCCGTTTATGTATGTACGTTTTTTTTTCTTTCCGCACCTGACAAACTCTGACCTACTAACACACTCCGACCAAGGCGAGCAGTTCAGCGGCCTGCATGCGAATGCACCGGCTAGCCAGCGATCTATTACAAGTATTTATATAGAATATCGTTTATTCTTCGGTTTACCTGTGCCGATGATTCTCTATTTCCGAGACACCGCCGGCCACCGGATAAGAAGTTTGTTTGCTCGGCCACTCTTAGAGTTAACTTGTTATGCATATAATATATTGTGCGAGGCTCCCCCAAAAACTAAATTCAAACTTCCACACTTGTCCCACTTTCACCCTTGAACCACACACATGCATACACACACACATACACACAGAAGAGCACTTCCATTGGCACATTCAACATGTGTTACCTCACTCATGCAAGAATACAGTTATTCAAGTTAAGACGCTTTCTCCGGTCGTCGCGATCTATCGCCCTAATTAGTTTTTGTTAGGAATTCCGACCTGTTACACTCCAACGAACCGGAACATAGGTTTCGGTGGATCCCTGGTCACTTCATTAATATTTTATATATCTTACCGAAAAATTGATAAAAGAATTTACGCACTCGTATAAATGCGGATAAATTTGATAATTGGTGCGCGAATTTTTTTGACGTGTTCGCGTCGAGCTGCCATTCGATCGACTACCAAATTATAATCTAGCTTTTAATATAATTACGAAGTGCCAATGAAGATGAGCGGTGTTAAACTTAGCCCCCGGCCATGTAAACATTTTATTTAGTAACGGAACATCTTAAAAACAATCATATAAAGTTCTACTTAGAATGCAAAACATTACAAACACACGGTTGAAGAACATCTTAAGTTTTGAGGACACGACCTTGCTTATCGTTATCTATGCGAACAACTCTTTGGAGACATTCAACTATGGGGGGAATTTGGTAAAGACGATATGTAATTTCACAAATCCCGCAATTTCACTTGAAATCATAATGCTTTGCATCAAATAAACTTTAATTTCGTGCGCGTTTTCTATTTCTATTGTCTACGACTCTGCGGAATAAGAGTTTAAAAAATATATAATATATGACAACAATGTGTTTAATATGTAAAAGTTTTATTTTTTCGTTTTTGCCAATCTCATTGTATTTCTGTAGAGAGCAGAACAGTTCAAGTAGCGTCGTTTTTTCATATTATCGAACTTTTCTCTTTCAGTCTAAAGCCTTTTCAATTTTAATACAATTATAATAATAAATTTCAAATCACTTTCAGATTTAATCAAATGTAATATTTTTTTGCCAAGATTTTATTTAAAAAAAATGGTAACCGGCAATTGATTATTAATAATTTATTTAAATAAATAAAAAGGTATCAGTAAATATGAAACCGTTACGATGCGCCGGTGGATTCTAGCATTGATTTGGAATTTGATTTAATAAACGCTGTTCGTGTCCAAGAAGGCATGACAAAATAACAACTATCAGTCAACATCTTATTAAACCAGCTATGGAAATAATTAAAATATAGTATCTTGGGCCCATTTAGTTGATAGGCGCTTGCGCGTATGTCCATTGACACACTAACTTGTTTTCCTTTCTCAATCCACACACTGTGTGCTCAATAAAACATCTTACACAGTAGAGCCTCTAGCAGCGCAAGAAAGCCTTTCTTTTAATTAAGTGTCGAGCTTTGCCGGCTGTGTGTTTCACATTTATATATATATTCAGAAAGCAAAGAAGCGGCAGAGGGGCCAACGGAATGCGCAATTGAATTTATTTCATTTTGTAATTTTTTTAATTTAATTTTTTTGCTTTACTTACTTGCTTCTTTCTTAATTCCCTTAATGGTGGTCTACACTAAATCTTATCGATGATATTATAAGTGTCCTATTGCAAATTTCCTCGATGGCGGCACCATTAAGAATCACTTCACTAAATTTTGATGCAATTCCTCTTGTTTCCTCCCGGTCGCTCTTAACACATCTTAACACGGATGTTAAATTCGATGAAAAATCCCTTATCGAACAATTTTTATGCACTACGTACGTAGTTTATTCAGTGTATGCGTATACAAGTACAAAAAAAAATTCACCACGATATCCTTCTTGCTAACTAAAAGAAAAGTAATACACTTTAAAACCTCTCGTTGGTTTTATATATACATGTGAAAGTTTTCCCCACTCTCTCCGCGACTTACCAAAGAGAACCCAAAGAGGAAGATATTAAAATACATGTTCTTTAACACATACACATATACTTACCATACATCCTTGTCCTGTTTGTACCTTCCCTTTTGGTGATACGATTGCTGCCACTCTCTGCCAAAAAGAAAACAATGCTCTATACGTATATGTAGTATTGGATTTAGTGACTGGACGAGGAATTTTATAGTTTTACTTTCTACTTTTTCATTTTGCAATTCTTGTAATTGTCGCACGAGAGTTGCACAATATTGGACATTTCGATGAGTGTAGTGTGTTGTCTCTTCGGCTGGACCGCAAAGTCCGCAAGGGGGTTTCGCGAACGTCATTTCTTTCATCCGGGATCTCTGCGTGCCGCATTGTTGCGTAACTCCCGCGGTGTTCATATCCATTTTTTGTGCGGATCCTGGAGAATTGCACGAACCGGAAACTGAGGCGTGAAACTGTTCTAGTTGTTCGATTAATGACGCTAACGTGCAACTTTAATTTCACTCACGTTAAACTGATTATTGTTGTTACTGCAACTGGCATAGGGGCTGTGATTTCAATTATGCGGGCGCTAAATTTGTGTCAAATCAATAAATTTTCTTTTGGACTATTTTGTCACCGCACACAATGCTCGCATTTAATTTATTTATTTATCACACCGGTCACGAATTATACTCTTAATAAAGTACCTTTATATGATATGATATATCAATTAAACAGCGATTAAAATTTACATTTCTTTTAATAACTGCAATAAAAGCAACGTATCTATTTTTAAGTCTTTCTATATTCTCTTTTTGTGTCCA
>JARJEA010000701.1:0-12190 GCA_030264595.1 Oligota sp. GC000189
ATCAGAAGGACAAGCAAAAAGCATCGGATTTAAGAATAAAGTGACCCTCGGTCGCTTGATAAGTAGTATGCATATGATATATATAAATATATATCATATATCACATTATATAAATAATATAATTTATATATATACATATATGATAATAATATAATAATAATAGGATTAATTTAATATAAATTAGTGCAAACTTTTAGTTAAAATGCTTGTTTATGTCTGGCTTAAGACTGTGCACAATTTACCTTCGTGTGGTTGCCGTGGGGCGCGTCCGTCATCGTCATCACCGCCATCGCTGCTCAATCAAAAATTGACTTAAGCCATTCGGACCGCGCTTATCATTCGAACGAACGGACCACGATGACCACGGCCGCCACAGCCACTCTATGTACCACAAAATTAACAATTATTTAATATTGATTACACCGCACATGGTATTAGCGATCAATTAAGATATATTTATTCATTATCGTGTTTATGCCGTTTGTTAAAAGTCTCCGTGAGGTTATTATTATATATAGAGTATATAAGTTCGATAATTTATCGTTCGGGTCTTCAGTTTTATACACATATTTTGTTTTTGTGAGTTGTGTATATATATATATAATGAAAGACTTATATATGAGTGAGTAATAAACGAAAATAATGAGCAGAAGGAATGAATTGTATATTTATGTAATAAAAAATTGTTCAATGAATATGAGCCGGAATTGACGTTCATTTGAGAGAACAGTCAAGCAAGTCTACTTTATAATAATAATAATGATGCTAAAATAATAATTTTAATGATATCATGATTTCCATTTTGATAATGTTCGAGGAGGTAACGAATTGATTGATATAGAACGAAACAGATACGCAAAATAGAACAACGGAAATGAAAATTAAGAAATGAAAACGAAAATAATCGACAGACAATATTAACGAAATAAAACATATCCCAACAATAAAACATACAGATTTTAAGATACTCCTAGTGGGACAGAGCCGTATAATACTTGGAGGTGAGAAGGTCTTGAGCATACAAGAGTGTCGGCGAACGAGTGCTCGGGCTCGGGCAGCTGCCAGTTCTTCTAGCCGATTAAAAATAGATCTTTTGGAAACACTGGCTACGTAGCGTTAAGTGAAATATTATGTATGTATATAGTAGTAGTAGAAAAGTGAGTGTAAGAGGAAAACGGGACGAGCTCAAGGAACTTTTGATTGTGACAGATTGAGAAATGGTATAGAAGATAGAGAAGGCGAGGAGAGCAATTGGATTGGTTGAAAGTTAAATAGATATAGAATAAGAGAATTGTCGAACATGAAAAGACATGTTCTCCTTTTCTTTTTTTTTGTTTTAATATCGAAATATTGAGTGCTTTCAGTTTAGGTCCTTTTTATTTTGTTATTACTTAATATGTTTTTAGCCTCGGTCGAATCACTCCATCCAATTCATATCAGTTTTACATTTGACCAGTATCAGCACACTATGAATATATTCACTCATTTGAACCATTTGAAGAAAAAAACAAAGCACTAGCGCTAAAATAGTTGGCTTGTGAATGTGATCGAGCGAAGTGCTGTTATTAATCGTTATCCGGCTCGGTTAAGCTCTCATGCATTATGCATTTGTATGTTGAATTATATGCCGAGCAAAGGTTCCGGCCAGTTTAAAAAGTGGTGTGTCTCCATAACTGCGTCGCACCGCGGCACGGCATGCAAAAGTGTTGGGCAGAGATGTTTCATCTATTCGTTCAATTTTGCAAATAAAAAACTAATATAGAAGTTTTTTGTATCCAGTACGATACAGCAAAGTTATTGCAGCAGGATTAGTATTTAGTATATATATGAATACAGTCCGATTTTTATGACTACCTATCAGGGGTACGGCGTCGGATGTCTGCGTTATCAAGTGCGCCACCAGCAGAGAGAAAACGGTCTGCGACAGCAGGATTGTTACACCTGCAACAAACAGCGTGTCACGCGAGGTGTGCCTGACCTGTGACCTGTGTGCGAATTCCGTCGCGATCGGTCACGCGATCAGAACTTTTCAAGATTCTACTGTATACTCGAGGGGGAAGGCTATAGGGTTGGCAAGGGTCGTCGATGCTGCCGGCCGTCGCCGTCTTCCACCTCCATTATCGCAAAAGCTTCCAAAGAATCCGACCAAGTATCCATGGCTCTTGTCCGGCTGCGCATCAAAGAGGAAATGTTTGCGGCTACCGCTCTTTGCTTCGTCGGTTGACGCGCGCGGACGCGGAGGCGGTGGCGTTGGGACACACACTTCGAAAACCTTCTTATTTCTTTCTTTCTTTCGTTATTTTTTTTGATTGCGTCTTTCTAATAACAGCACATCGATCAATGCACATTTCACCCCAACACGCACACGCACTTCGCATTCTCTCACATTCGATTTATACTGCCCTAAAACATTTCTTCTCTGATCGCAGCGAACTCAAAACAAAAAACAAAAACCAAAAACAAAAACGACTATCAAAGCTGATCTGATGAAGTTGAATTAATTAATTAATATATATATAATTATAATTATAATATAGGAAACGCGACCGCGAACACAACAATCACATATACTCGTACACAATGATACACATAATTTATCAGGCAGCTCTGAGGATGTCAGTCAGCACAGGCAGGTCAGACAAAGAACGGTTGGTACCTAACAGAGGAATGGCGTCAGATACTTGGGGCAAGGTTTCTGCCACGAGGTTCAGGAACACAGTCAACGATAGCAAGATGGTCACTCCTGTAACAGAAGACACCTTCAATTCAGCTACGGTGTTCTTTGGCTTCGATGCGTTGAGGGAACAACTGACGATGATGATGGTACTGGCGATGCTGTGGACATGGTAGTTTTACAGTGTGTGTATCATGTATTTTATGTGCTCGCCGGTGATCGTGACAACTGGACTGGACTGGACCTGGACAACATTTATTGGATTGATATCTAATGGCCAGGTTTTCTCTCCCGTGTCTGCCTGCCCGCCGTTCTTCCATTTGCTTCTCCTACTTACCCCTGACACCACTAGGATATCTCGCAATAATTCTACTCATCAGCCAGTTACTTCAGTGCAGCCCAGGGTTCTACTTTAGTTTACAAGATGGTTGTAATCATAATCACAGGATATTATGTGCCGAGGCTAGTCAAAACTGCAAGGCCCACATGGAACATTCGATAAACGTTCGGTATTTCCGACCGAAATGAAAATGAAATTGTTATAGTCGCGAAATTATTGATTGACGGTGGTGAACGCGCTTTCACTTGCCTCGTACAATCAAAAACCAGCATTAATACTTATAATGATAAATGTATATATATATAATATATATCCACACAGGCACAGGCAAGTCTCAGGCCGGCAGGCGATGCTTCTAATTCAATTAGTAATATGTATATCATAACAACAACACAAAAAATACGGGTTAACGATTAACGAATATTTGTTATGCCCTCCAAATATCATCACAAAATTGGATTATTCCGGTTATTAGGGGCATAGGGCGGCAAAATACACGATGCTCCACGTGTGGCCGTGTCTCATACCTATCAACGGAACTGCATCAGACGTGGTTGGTATCTTTTCAGCTACTAGGTTGAGAAATACAGTCAATGAAAGAAGAATGGTGACACCTGAAACGAAGAGTATCTCTTTTGAAAGCATGGAAAGAAATTGTCGCTCTATAGGCAAGACGATTATTTTCTATAGATGCGGATGACCGAATTATGCGCCGATAAACACATATCGACGAAATAATACGCACAATACGCAATCGGTGACGCAATCACGTGGTTCCCTATTACCTAGACATTCAGTACAACAGCGAACAAAACTAAATCGGTATGTCACTACACGCATATACACAGATAATACCTAATGTGAGCTTTTCCCCGGAGTCCGGAGGTAACGTAAAGCCCAGTAGCGCCATTGAAGAGATGAGCACACAAGGAACTATTAGGTTGAAGAAGTAGTACAGAGTTCGTCTTCGAATTTGAATGGTGAACGTAACGTCTACGTATGGTTCCGGGCAGCACTGATAAACTATCGTGTTTTTCTTTCCGGGCATCCCTAATACGAATAGAAACAGAATTGATTGTTCAAATTTTCACAATTTCGATTGTATGGTAAACCACATGGAAATACTATAGACTACTACATGACAACACTTTGATCAAACTCACCGATGAGGTACCATTCGCCATTTGTTATAAAATCCGATAAATCCCCACCATCTTCAGAATTTAATACCAGGTCCAACTGCAGAAAACTAACATGTAATTTTTGCCTAGAAATTCTCAACGGTGCAAATGGTGTTTTACACATGCATGCGAACCACATAGTACTAAAAATGTTTCATGTGGCAGTGGTTATATCCATTTGCATATCCCAGTCCATACCAAACCGTCGATAGCTGTCTTAAGCTTGCGTCACTAAACACATTATCGCAATTAAAGTTCTAGCACATAATACGAGCATGAAACATGTAGACACTGATCGTTGTTAGATCATGCAAGAGTTGACCTGAACTATAAGACTAGACCGGTGCCTTCACATTGCCAATCGACACGAATTTCGTAACGTTCTTGTTAACTCACGGGCACCTGCGCTTGTGCCACCATGGAAAACCAAAGGGCACCATTATAAAAAAAATTTAAAACAGAATGAAACAGAAAGTAGCCAGAACAACATCTAGACCGGCGCCTTCACATTCCAGTCAAGACACTTTTTATTTTGCCCTCATTTTATTGACTCATCGCTATTGCCGTGACTACTTTTATAACAACAAGAAGGGACACCATCATGTTTCGCATGAATAAATTAGCTGGAAGTACGTCTAGACCGGCGCCTTCACATTTTCGTACATGTACATACACGGATCGCAAAATTGCGGTACACTTCTCGTCGAGGTTGCACGTTTGCTAGTGCTAACTATAGATAAGATTAAGAAAACTTTCTGAAATGTTTTCGGTGCCTCCGGCATTGAGCGCTGGTATCCATTAAAAAGAGCCCGATAAGGGTGAAACCGTTTACAGCTTACTCGTCTATGGATAATATAGATTTTTTAAGCTGCTGGCGGTTTTCATAAAGCCATTCAATCGAAAGAAGTGTAGCAGTGCGTTAATACCATTAACGTCCGATAAAGAAATGTAAATGGGAATGGGCACGTCTGCATGTCTGCACGACTTTCAATACACGATAAGCAGAAGTCCACGATTCAATAAGCTGGAAACATGGAAACAGTTTCTGGCTGCGAATCGTTCAAGTAGATAAAGTCTAGTCGCTGGTAGATGCGTATCACTCATATGCCGAGTTGATATTCGCATACGTTGACGGTAAACAAAGACGTTCGACGGTTCTTCGCACACATCGGCCATATCGCGTTACGACGAGCGACATATTCGCATATTATCGTCGGCATTCATGTTAATAGCATCCTCAATTTTATGGCCGCGCGGAGTATTCTAAAACGTTTGATTCAATGCCGGGGACAGTATCGATTGCCCAAGTTTCAGGTAATCGGCGTTCGGCGTACCTACTCTATATACGACGGCATCGTTCTAGTTTTACTCGTCGTCGTCGTCGTTCATCCGCCGAGCACATCATTAACGATGTGCACAAGTTTCTTTTTACACTGTTTCTGCTCCCTTTAGCCAGCTTTTCGTTTAATCGTTGATTATGGCGACGTTTCCATTAAAATACTTTTGAGCTGGCGTAACGGGGTGCACTAGTGTGTACATATATATATATATACATATATAAATTGACAAAGCAACGAAATCAGTTAACGAACACGGCCTTTTTACGCACATCCCTGCCAGAAGCAAATTCACGCAATCCCACTGCTAGGGACACGGTTAGACGTGTTCGGTCCAGCCGAGTCGATAGCAGAGAGATTCACAGAACGGTGCTCCATGCAAAATAGCAAATCTATATCGATACAGTCACATGGTTCCCTCGTGTGACTGCTGAAGGCTGCTTTGGACTGAACAAATACTGTACACTTCTTCGCATCTATCCCTAACACCGCGTATATTAGCGTATATTTTTTTCAATCGGGTTTTCTCAATGAACAATATGTGACTCCCGTATTTCTTATAAAATTAATTGATCTACGCAAACAATACTAACATGTAACATGGTCTCTATAGCTGCTAACAAAGTCTACAGTATGTAACGTGCTCGATACGATATAATTGTTGTTTATTGAAAATGGAAAAGACGAAATTGTGTGTATATAAATAAATTGCTCATTTGAATTTTGGAATTTTTTGAAAACGACGTCTAACTAACGTGATACTGATATACGAGTACATCAGTTCAAGATTGCCGAGTGAATAATAAGTGAAGTAAAGTATAGTATAGTGATGAGTGCGCGGTGTCCGACAACTAAAGATAGCTATGTATATAATTTTTTTATTAAGCATCTCCTAAAGTTTTTTTGAATCAAGTGGCGAGTGCGAGAATGATGTTTTTGAGAGCGTATGGTGGTGCGTGTAGCATTTGCACAAAGAACATGTATACACATTAACAGCAGTACCTGGTTGCCGTCATAGGTCCAGCTACCAAACTTCATTTCACAGTGTTGGTCATCAAAGGGGAACCACGTAATGTCTATCTTGCATGTGCTCTTGAAGATACCCGGAGGGACGTACAAGCAGCTGCCGTTATGTTTGACCACAACGTTTGTTTGGAAAGTCCCGTCGAAACCCTCATCAGCACTTCATAACAACACAAATTGTTAAAATCGGCGCTGAAAACTTACACCATGGTCGGATTGTCAGAGTGTACATTATAACGGGACTGAAGCGCGCGCGATCTTGAGCATGCAACAATCATCCACTGCATCGCATTGCAACGCAACACTGACATCGTACGTACAACAGGAAACAGCTAAAGGCTATCATGTCAGTCAGCAGGTCATTATGGCAACGGTCATTATAGTAGTCGACCACCATGTGTGTACCACTGTACGGGGTACCATAGTCAGCATCAGTACCGCGTCTCGTTCTTTCGTATGGGAGCACGTTTGCAGTGACCACGCTATTTCAATTATCGTTGTTTTAGATTTGAAGACGGCCGGTAGGTAGGTAGGTTTATGAGGCAGAGAGTTATAGTCAATAGTGAGTAAGGGTGCTCGTTTACCCCGTCATCTCGTTTAGTTTACTTGGCGTAAGCCTTTATCTCTTGGTGTTTAGAGGAACGACCGCTTGATTATTTATCTGTAATGTGTATTATTTACCTTATTTAGTCATCTTATTAGTTTTAAGCTTTCGTTTATTTAATTTCTGTGCTGTTTTATTGAGAGTTTTCTGGGACGTTCCGGCCCTACAGGAGTCGAACATTCAAACTGCTACCTTTTTTTAGCATCATCATTAATCTTTTTTAACCGTTATTAATTCTTATCGCAATTTGTATTGCTGTTATTGTGCTGTGCAATATAGATTTTAGGTAAGTATCGTATAGTATCGTCGGTATCAGTCCGGTTTTCGACTCCGAAGGGTCGGAAGTAGCTGTGGCCCACAGCAACGGCTAGCTGTCTCTGTACTTCCCACCCAACTCTCCCAACAAACATACACGCCGTCGATATGCATTCTTGTCACTTCTTACATGCTTCATTGTTTGATTGGTGAAGTGCTTGTCGCTAGCTAGCGGAATGTCCCTCAAACAATGAAGCACATTGCCCAGCTATAAAGAAAATGAAAAACGGAAGGACGAAAATCGCATTCACACAATGAACCCTATATTGCGTTGCTGTTTTTCTTTCTGCGTTTCTTGTTTTTTTTTGTTTCATGTACATTTTCGTTCGCTTTCTTTCTATTCGTATATTATTGTCTTGCAAATCATCTTATTTCGGCCAACTTTTCGACGAAAGCGACATAACCAGCGCACGATAATTGCAGGACAGTAAAAACTATATATATAGCGAGGTCGAAAAAGAAAAGGATTACCATTGTTTTTCCACGTTTTTCTAGTGAGTAAAACATAGTACACAGAATACAAAGAAGCTGACAACAAGTAAAACACCTTTTCTTAGCCAGCAGTAATTGTTATTTGCATTGTTTCTCTCTTGAAAAAGAGAGAATAAACATTAGGTGAACGCCATTCTCAACCTGCAATCAGCCTAATGAGAGTATTAAGTTGAGACACAGTTAAGATTGGGACTCACACACTCTGTATATAAATAAATGGGTGACAACAAACACAAAATATTCAGGGAAAACATGCAGCTTCACGATTATTGATCATATTGCTAACTATATTTGTCTGATGGGGGTCAGGACAAGAGCCGACTGTGTGTTATTCTATTGGGATGGTTTCAGGTGTACTAGATATAAATACACAACATACAACAACATTAATTGATGTACGTTCAATCGATTCAAAATTACATTAACTGTTTGTGAGATGTGTGTATGTAATATAAGGGATGGAAAACTAATTGAAATTACGTAACTATACTTGTTACCTGTTATACATTAAAACGTCTGGCTTCCATAATTTATTGGGAGTTATTCGCAAATCCTTTACCCCACCGTACTCCGACTCGTTCCATCGCAAATTGTAGTCGTTCCATTCCTGAAGAAGCAATAGGGGTTCGTTACGAGTGAGCCAATTGCCAGGACGATCCAAAACTCTTTCATAAAACATGTACTCGCGCACGCACACACATACACAGGACACACACAAAAATCCACGTACATCGAAAAATATTCATAAATATAGAAAGAGATAGAAGGGAAAGAAAAAATATATACATTTTGTACAAAAAATGTCGTCGAGCAACAACACGAGGGCATATACAACGGTCGATCATGGATCGTGTATAATTGGTCAAAATCACACCCTTACACGATGCATCCTCGACTTGGCCAACAATACCTACATGATGAACTACTGAGCGTGATTGCGAAGCGTATATATACTGGTTCAATTTAGCCGGTGGTGATACGTGCAATAACCTCTGGTCCATTGTGCTGCTCTATGTGCTGATTATTTCAGGTCCCAGCGCTCCGCCGTTATTGCCGCCCATAAACCGTACGGTCGCGTAAAACTTTGATACTTCGCAAAGCTATCGAGCTTTTTCAGCGGTCGCGCGGTGACTCTTTGACAACTTGGCGAGCGGGGCCAACAGCGGTGACACGGCGGCCGCATTTCGCGTTATTATTTTGTCGCCACAGAACATATTATGCTATACGGATCAATGTTGCGGCATCTCGGTGCTGATGTGCAAGAACGGCCGCGAGGCTGGCGTAATCATCAAGATAGAGGTCACAAATGTCTAGTACTAGCCTATATACTACCAAACAAAGAATGCATTCAAAAGCTTAGGCATTTGAAGATGATTGGCATGCGGGAAATATAGTTTTAGTATCATTGATTTAACGATTCATGTTTAGTGTATCATTTTACAAATATATTACAGTTTAATGAACGCTGTGGGGGTTAACTATGTAAAATCGAAAATAAAATTCGTAAATAACTCACAATAAATCGGAACAAATAAAATCGGTTTTGATCGTCGGTGGAAGAGAATGGAACGTTTGTTTTTTTTTCTGTTGTTTTTTTTTTGTTTCGGGGAGGTATTTTTTCATATGTTTTGTCTATCGTGCTTTTGACAAAACATCAAGGCATCGACAAAATATATATAATAATGAAAGATAACAAACAAAAATTGGGGTTGTAAATTGAACGAAATTTGGGAACAAAATAATATCAATAATAATTCGGTTTGATGTAGTATATAAGCATATAATTATCGATATAAGTTTTAAAATACACACACGCACACACACGGCAGCGTCGACTTGTTTAATGAAAAAATTCACAGTGACCGATCTTCCAAAAATATTACATGGTAATTTTATCGATGAAAACATCGTACAACGAGTACACAATTCAATAATACGTGGTCATGGTCAAATCTGGTTGGGTGATCAGAGCGACGTATAATATATATAACAACTATATTTAGTAGATTTAAAAATAAAGGCATTGGAAATCGGATTAGGTCTGATTTGGCAACTGATTTACTGATTTACTATCATGGTCTACTTCTACCGTCTAGCAACTAATATGGTGTGTATATATATAGTATGTATAAGTATATATCTAGGATAAAGGCTTTGATCGAAACCCCAAGACGCATTTCCAAATAAAAAATCAATCGATTAGGGGAAAGAGGCAAACTGTACGTTTCTCATTGCATTGCACAACACGTGGCCAAAGAGCAAAATCACAAATGATGATACAGCAGGATCAAAAAAATCTACAACGGTATACAACACGTAGGTATACGAGATCATGAAAATTTTTAGGAAACCAGCGGGCACACCATCATTCTATTTGGTGTATATAATCAGCTATGAGGCAACCTAATTACCTAAATACTTAAATCTGTATATGTATATACATAAAAAGTTTATATATCTATTGATATATATATAGAGAAGACTTGAAATATAGATAATATAAGAAATCCATCATCGCAACCAACCAACTGCCGTGTATGTTATTGTGTTTATTTATTTTAATTGGTCTTCACTTACCAAAGAAAGCCAAATATTTGTTATTAGGAGTTGATTCTTCTCGTCCTATGGTAAAACAATAAAAGGGAAACATCGGTAGTTAGTCCACATGACAAGGCATGCAAATGTAGCACAAAACGGCCGAGTGTCCCTTATCATTAATGCACGTGTAATTAAAAATCGGACGGTGCGCATGTAGATCATATATATGTATACGAATCGAATAAAGAGAACGGAAATGAAACGCAAGGTATATTCAGCCGTTTGTACTAACGACAGAATGGGTTAGCTGTTGGCATTCCATTTTTTTTTTGTGCTCTCGGGCTGTGAACAGCCCACTCTGCCGCAGGAGCTATACGTTCATAGCCACATAGCTCAGAGGCAAACACTAACGTAGCCCCAAGATATATATTTTGGGTTGGCCCGTGAAATCCCTACAGGAAGGATTCCATGTGCAACTACGAACACCTAGTGTTTGCTCTGCTATAATAATAATAATAATAATAATAAAACATTGCGTAGGCGGCGTGGACCACACGGCACTTACCAAATTTAACCACGCGTTTGTCGTGAGAATCTGATTCTTTTCGTCCTAGACAGGGGAAAACAATCATAATAACAAGAAATCTGCACACAACCCGATTGTAGCCTTATTCTTTTCATTTGCTTTTTCTCTACAGCCGTTTCCCTATTCATTTTTTCGCTACATCATAACATGTGTTATTACTTATACTGCGTTTACTGCTTTCAAATTCGATGAAAATAATTGATAAATTATGATGCAATTGACGGATAATAATTGTACGGGAAAGAATAATAATTAATATCGTGAATAATATTATAATACCTCGAAATCCGCTTAATTAAGCGACGTCGTATGCTTTCTAAATAAATTCAATTTCGTTTCAATAACACACTAATTAAATAATTAGGTAGTACACGTGTCCAAAGGATGGGGCGTAGAACGAGACGTATAATTAAATACGTCGCCAGAGATCTGTTATTTAATATATTTATTCAACGGCTCATTATGCGCCGACGGTATATATATATGAAAGGGGGTAAGAGAAGAATTGACTGTACTAACCACATCTATAATTTGCTGCAGAGTTAGGCCGAACTTGACTTCCAGAGGTTCTGACTCGTTGGCTACAGGTCTTTCCAAAACGTTATATGGACCCAGTAAGTTGTTCAGAAGCCGCTTCTCGTGCGGTCCCTGGCTCGTCCCTGTAACGACACAAAATTCGTTAAAGAGAAGTCTCTTTGTTTTCCGAACAAACATTAGCCTTCTGGCTTACTTACAACCCTAGCGCCTACATTTCTTATATACTTAGGTATACATCCAGGTGCGTAATTAATTTGATTCAGCCCAAACGAGCCACTAATTAATGTACTACTAACTTGTATATACTTATATTAAGGGGTGACTTAATTAGCGCGTGCGGCGTGCAATTAAAAAACGGAGCCCGGCCGAAAGTAAATACTCGGGTAGTATAAGTATAAGAACACTTTCGAAGGGCTAATTAAATATTTAGGCAAGGCGAGCCGAGAGTGCCAAGATCTATCGGGTTTCCGTGATTATTAACGAATGAACTGAGTTGAGTTGGTCCGGTACTCCGGTCACATCAGGCTTTGCCGAAGATGTTAATAAATAATGGACCAGGTAGC
>JARJEA010000776.1:0-12158 GCA_030264595.1 Oligota sp. GC000189
GGGTGTCTCGCTCGTTCATTTACTCGCACTCGCTTCGCTCGCGCTCGCAAACACTCGCTCGTTACACCCTTAATAACTATACTTGTTACGTAATCTACTATTAAGCCACAGCTGTTTTCTTTGCCTTGATAAGGTATTTAAATCGATTCGGTGTGCAAAATTTAGCTTTTTGGGCACTCTATAAAAGGAAACGGTGGCATCCCTTGTGGAATTGCTTCCACAATTTACAACAATGCAAAATTGAGGTATTTTGCAACAGATATTATTTGCTTCCACTTTCAATTATTTAAATAAGCTAAAATCTATGCTAAAATTTTAAAAATTAACGTTTAAAGTGATAGAGACTCGCATTGCTCGTATAGACACAATGGTAAACAGTGGAGTGTTTACCCACCAGCCGCCATAACGCTGTCAAAATTAGCAAAACTTGGAAAGGCCTATATTTTTATATTGAAGGTATCTTCCGACGTGGGATAACGCCAATACGTATTTTCCCGAATAACTAAAAATCAAAGCGAATTAACTGCCTTCTAACAAATCAAAATTAAAATACCTAATTTATTGTAGAATTCCAAAAAGGCCGAAAATACAAAAGTAAATCGAAACTCAGACACTGACTAATTAAATTATATTTCTGATCAAATTTCCCTGTATTAAAGTTCACCTTTTTGTTATTCATTTTATATTAAATATTTCTGGGCTGTTTAATTGAAGGAAAACAAACGTTTCAAAGGGGAATAAGTGATTAATAATTTTCATTCGAAAAAGATAGAAATAAAATGAATATGAAATGCTTGAAATACGAAGTTGGCTGGAGGACACGTTTTCTCAACTACTATTTTATTTGAACATCTTGTCTAGTAGATTATGCGACGTGTTTTTCTACTTGTTCTTATTGTGAGGTCCGCTCTACCATAACCGTTTAAATCATTGAACGCTGATCAAATATAATTCATATACTTTATGAATATTCATCAAGCATTATTATTATTGTTGTTTATTACGCATTTACCTTTATTGCTAATATTTATTATTACAATGATAACGAATGATTTATGGGGACTTGTATAGGTACGTGTCGTTTGCTACTTACCATCGATAAAATTCTTTTGAAGTATTTACGACACTTCCCCTTTCGCGTTTCCCATTCGTAGGTAAATCATTTTCTTTTTCATCGCATATTCGTCATTTAAAAAGAGTAGCTTCAAAGGTTATATAAGTTACCACTGATGATTACGAGAACAACGAATTCTCTGAACGCGGGGCGGGAATGACTAAAATATATAAATATAATTTTCTCTTTGTGAGCACTTATTTTTCTCCACATATACCTAAGGTGTAATAAAACAAGTATCGACGATTTATGTCAGATGGTATTGCGTTTCGTTATTAGGTACCTATAGAAAATGCAAATGGGACGATTTGTCACATATCAGAAATATTGATTGTAATTTTAGATAATTATAGTTGGCTATGAACGCGGATGGGAATGAAATTGATTGATCGGCTACTTATTGACCATTTTGCATACGTAAAAAAGGTGTTTCATATACGTATCGAAACGTGAGGTATTTAAATGACCAGCGATTTGCATTAAGGAGAGAGAACATTTCTACCGATTTATATTTTTGATCTCGTTCTTCCACATATACTTGATCAATTGCTTAACTTAAGCAGTCCCATGATTTATTTTATAATATGGGCACGGTTATTATTGGATCTCTATAGATAAATCATACACTTTGATTACCTAATTACGCGTGCGGCTAAATTATTTGCCTTATATATTATAGATTTTCTATAGTAGTTGTTCAATTGAAATTCAACCTATGGCTAACCTTATTTTTGTTTTCACGTTACATGCAAATATATATAAAGTTCTAAATATCTGAATAGTGAAAGTTTTCTGTGTGTGTGCGTACGCAATAAGCGATAATTTGCGATTATTGTTTATAAGAACACATTATTTCGACTCGATAATGTGCAACAGCGTGAATTTATATCTTATTTGCTTTATTTTCTGTACGCAATTTTGATTTAGCATTGATGAGATGCATTTCTCATACACAATATTATTATTACCTGAAATTGCTTTCCAAATGTCAAGTCTTAAGTGAAATTTCAATTTGTTTTCACTTTCTACTGATATTTTATTCTTCTTTTTATTCACAGGGTAACATTTTTTAGGAAGTATAAAGGTTTATTTTTTTAATTTGGAAAAACAAAAAAAATTACTAAAATTTCGATCGACTTAGTATTTAATCTTGTTTTGTTGTCGTATCTTGTTGTTGAATAACACACTTTCAGTCTTATTTTTAAAGTTTGTAAACTAGTGCCTTTTGCGTTGCATGGTTACGTTAAAAGACCCTCGATAAGCATTTTATCAGGTTTATAAAGGTTAATAAAATTTCATGTTCGAATTATACTTATACATATTGATTCAACTTTGGTTTGCTGTTATCTATAATGTTGATTAATCCCTTTCGATAAAATTAATTGTCAGCGGTTTATCAACAAAAGTTCAAAAAGTCGACCTAAATACGGTCAAATCATACTTCTGTACAAATGCATGTTTCAAAATATACATTCTTATTAAGAAATGGCGACGCGTATAGATAAGATAATTTATGGTAAGGAGCCCTTAAATGTTCCTACGGATTGTGTGGGAGTACAAATTTACAAATCGTTAATTTTTAATGAAAAACGTACAAAGCCAGCCTTGGTGAGTGAAAAACCTTTGAACTTCAATCTTATAGTCTTATAAAATTAAACAAAATTTTAATGTTATTGCAGTTTAATATAAACAGTAGACAAAAATTGTTATACAGTGAACTATTACGTTTATCCGTAAAATGTGCCCATTATCTGAAAAACCTAAACATCGGAAAAAACGATTTCGTAGGAATTTTCAGCGAGAACAACAACAATTATTTCGTGCCTCTCATTGCGTCAATATATTTAGGAGCTGTTCCTGTTCTTATCAACCATCAATACGGCGAAAGTAAATTGCAAATATTTAAAATAGAAAATAAGAATTAGAATGTTTGATGTTGTCAGGTGATACTTTACATGCACTAAATTTGGCTAAACCAAAAATACTATTTTGCTCTGAAACAACGAACAGAATAATTTATACATTGATGAATGACCGGCGAACTCTCCGTAGGATATCTGTAATACTCTTGGAAAATATTAAGAAGTCCTTAATTAAAGTAGACGTTGATCATTTAACATACAAACCTGAAGTTTGTCCGTTAAACGATACTGCAGTTATTGTATATTCATCTGGAACCACTGGTTTGATGAAAGGTGTGATGCTAACTCATAAAAACATTAATCTCAGATTAAGTCACGCAACGTATGGCAACAATTTTCTAAACTAAATGCAAACTAAACCACCAATTTTAGAGATTCTCGATATTTATTCGCCAATCAAGACCCGACGTTGTATTTTCAGCCATTCTACCATGTCTATGGTCTGATGTGCTCTTTATTTCATTTACTAAGTGGAATAACATTGAATTACATGTCCAAATTTGATTTTCAATTGTACCTTAAAGCTATTGAAGAACTTGGAATTGTATATCTACCTGTGGTTCCACCAATTCTGAAACAAATTGATTCCAGACCAGAAGTCTCTAAATACGATCTATCTTCAGTGAAATATATTATGTGTGGGGCTGCTATATTGCCAAAGGAACTGCAAGAAAGTTCCGAGAAAAAGTATGACATAAAAATTAAATATTCCCAAATAACTTCGAACTTGTAGGTTTCCCAATGCAATAATTCGGCAAGTTTACGGTATGACCGAAACAACATTCGCGTGCACAATGTACCCAGTAGATGGTGAGCCAAAAAGTGGCTCTTGTGGCGTTCCAGGACCGGGAGTTCAATTAAAAATTTGCGACCCAAGCAGTGAAGTAACATTAGGTCCAAACGAATTGGGAGAAGTGTATTTAAAATCTGATATGAACATGAAAGGTTACCTAGATAACCCAAAAAATACAGAAGATATATACAGGGACTCTTGGATAAGATCAGGTGATATCGGTTATCTTGACGAAGACAATTATTTATTTATAGTGGACCGACTAAAAGAATTGATCAAAGTAAAAGGTTTTCAAGTACCTCCTGCAGAACTGGAAGCTTTACTTCTTGAGCATCCACTTGTTATCGATGCAGGAGTCATAGGAATACCCGATACGAAATCAGGAGAAGTACCCTTAGCGTTTGTAGTTAAAAATGCTGAAGTAACAGAGGAAGAATTGATGCGATACGTTAACAGTTTGGTAGCACCTTTCAAACATATTCGTGAAATTCGGTTTATTGATGAGATCCCCAAAGCCCCTAGCGGTAAAATTCTTCGTAGAGAGTTGAGAAATCTTGTTTAATATAGGTGCATAGTTGCATAGTTGCAACACTTTCGATTTCTAATCAATGTCAAGTTGCCTAAAACTTCCTGTTGTTCCAAACGAATCGCCAAAGAAAGAATCCAAGTCCTTGGGGATCATTCCCACTTGACTTTGTTCCTGTTCTTTCCACCAAATCTTTTGCGTTTCCATGAGTTCTATCCAATTATTCCATTGTTCAGTGATTCCTGTGGCAGTTCCACCAAAATCTGTAGGGATACAGTGATCAGGAAGATGTTGTTTAAGTGCATTGTCACCACTATGAATATGTATCTGCAAATTTTTCTTTTCGGTTATTATAAAATTTTTAAACTTTTAAACATACCCTTTCGCGAAGTTTGGCAGTAAGCAGCTTTTTAAATATGTTGACTGTTGTTTCCACGTAATTAGGTGCATTTATTATGAATATTTCATTCATACGAAAAGGAAAAATTGATTGGGATAAAGTTAGTGCTCTTTTTATCATCGGATTAATCAGTTTGGCTGCAAACAATGGAGAAACGAAATGAGAGTTCATAATGAGTATATTTCCTGAATTTTCGTTGCTCCTTAGTGCCTTGTAAATAGCTAAAATCATTTGTTCTAAGAATATTGA
The DNA here is from genome assembly GCA_030264595.1 of Oligota sp. GC000189. NCBI lineage: Eukaryota > Metazoa > Arthropoda > Insecta > Coleoptera > Staphylinidae > Oligota > Oligota sp. GC000189. The sequence continues at coordinate 5,005 of JARJEA010000776.1, forward strand.
TTCAAAGATTAAACTTATTCTTACAGAATGCCCAAATTATTTTATGAATTACTTCTAAATCTTGCCCATCTGGGTCGTTCCTTCTGAATCCCAAATATGTAACCAAATACCCTTCAGGTGTTAAATCCGATGCAGGCATTAAATAGCTTTAAACGAGACTATGGTTAGAGTGGTCATAGAAATAAGTAAAATAGACTCACAAATTGTTTACAGTTCGCATTTCGTCAGCACTGAATGCTGGATATTTAAAAAACTCTGGAAACTTTTTCATACAGATGAAATAAGATTGTATTTTTTTCTTGGTTACCTCCATATCTTGCTTACAATACGACAAGTAAGACCTTAGCATATTTTTTTCTATAAAATTCAAATAACTTAATATGCGAGTTTTTTTAAGCAGGTAAAATTTGCATTTACCATATTTTTCGGGGATAAATGGATGTTTTTCCATCCAAACTTCCAAGAGTCCCAAATTATGTTCGAATCGATCTTCATCCATTTTTAGAAATTTTTTTATATTTTTCGATTGTTCCTCATTGGGAGGTTTAACTAATGTTTCAATACCGTACGTTGCCATGATGAGTTTCAAAGGATACTGAAACTGTACATACAAACGAACATCAAGGAAAATTTTGAAATTTTCTTTATTTATATACTTTAGTAGTAATAGTTAATAGAAACTATTACCTACATGGAATCTTATACCTATACATACACGAGCTCATTTTTTGCAGTGTGTACATTTTAATGAGCCAATTAGTGTAATTGATTCGTATAATGATGCAAATAATTACGTAACAATACTACAATATTCTAATTCATAGTTTAGATTTTTCCTTTAAAAGTTCCCTCAATTGACGTCTCAAGATTTTTCCACTTGGGATTTTTGGAATAGCCGCAATAAACCGCACGCCACCCCGTAATTGCTTAGCATTTGATACTTGTCCTAAAATTAATCTTCCAATTGTTTTGTTTGCTTTGCAAATGGTTTTCTTACCTTTGACGAAATCGATGACTTCGTATTCAGATAATTCGATATTGGGTTTCTTGACAACGAAAGCTAAAGGTAATTCGCCGGCCAGTTCGTCGGGTAATCCAACAACAGCAGCATCATTAATCTTTGGATGCGTTAATAGAATGGCCTCCAATTCGGCCGGCGGCACTTGGAAACCCTTGTACTTAATAAGTTCTTTCAATCTATCAACGATGCGAATATAACCGTCTTCATCATAATAACCCATGTCGCCGGTCAGCAGCCAATTATCATCGGTAAACGAGGCTCTGGTGGCTTCTGGGTTTCCATAATAACCTTTCATCACGCACGGACTCTTCACGCAGATCTCTCCCACACTACGAGGTCCTAGGCATTTGCCACTCTCGGGGTCTTTGAATATCACTTCACTTCCAGGATCAACCACACCAACAGATCCATCTCTCGGTAGAATTCTCGTAGGGTTGGTTATTACGCCTAACGTGGTCTCGGTAAGACCGTACCCTTGGAATATTACAGGAATTCCCTTCAGTCTTTTAAAACAAAATAAGGTATAAAGTATGTAAATTTTTAACATTGCATTTTTGCTACCTCTTTTTGACCGCCATTTCGAGTTCTTTAGAACAAGCTGCCCCCGCGCAAATAATTTTTGTCACTGAAGATAAGTCGTATTGATCCACCAAAGGGCTTTTTGCTAGGACAACCATTAACGGTGGTACTAAAGTTAAATAATCAACTTTGTAGTCTTGAATTGCTTGGTAAAACTGTTTTTCTTCAAATCTAGGCATGAATTTTACACAATAGCCCATAAAAATAGACCCTAAAGACACGTTCAAGCCGTAACTATGGTAAAAAGGTAAAAAGGTTAACACGTTCGTCATTTCGGTAAACATATGTCTTGGATCTCTGCAAAAGAAATATTTGGGTAATTTTCTCTATTTGTTTGTTCGAATGCTTACTGGAATAAGTTTTGTATCCCATTTAGGTTGTAGTGGGTTATCATGACTGCTTTGGGCATTCCTGTGGTTCCCGATGAAAAAAGCAGTTGCGCTACTTGTTCTTTAACGTTAACGATTGTCGGTATGAACTTTGAAATGTTAATTTTTCCTTGGATAAACTTATCCAAATTTTCAATCATCCAAATTTGTTGGATAAACGATAAATTTTGGGCGGTGCGCAACTGTTTCATACCTTCGTAAATTGTTTTCGAACAGAATATGAACGTTGGTTTGACTACATTAACAGCATGAATGATTTCACCTAAAAATTAGATTTGTTAAAATCATAAACAAAGAAATTTTTTTTGTTAGATTACGTTTACTATATGCAGGATTAATTGTCGCCACTGGTGATCCTAAATATAGTCCTGCTATAAGAGGTACAAAAAAATCGCATCGATTTTCGCTACATATTCCGATAACTTTTCCAGCATAGCCCAGTTTTTTCAAATTGATCGCAACCTTGACGGATTTTTCTAATAGTTCTTTGTAACTTAATTTTTCTCCAGTAGAAATGTCAACCTGTATAGATAAATACGAATATGTGATTTTTGTTGTTATTTTCTTGAAAAGACTTACTATGGCTGGATGAGATAGGTTGATGTTCCTTTTAAGACTTTCCAAAATGGCAAAACCCGTGGAATCTAGTGAAATAGGACTATGAAGCGGAGGACCTTTAAGAATCAAGGAACGATCCATTGTTTTCGGTGTGCGGTTTAATAAAACTGAATTATAACTAGTTTATTTAGAGTATCCAATAAGTAACAACAATGCTCTTAAGTTAGAATGTTGCTCTTTGACCTTGCGCGTAGCGATTAAAATGTCGAATCAAATTATCTAAGTAAATGAAACTTTGAACTTGCATGCAACGGTTTCTAAATTAATAATCGAAGTTGTTTTCTCAATATTTTTCCACTGGCGGTCTTTGGAATGGCGTCTATGAATTTAACTCCTCCTCGTAATTGTTTAGGATGCGACACAAGACCTAAAATTTAAATTATGTATACGCACAATACATAATTAACATCGATATATTTTTGCTCTTTACCTTTTATGTATAAAATAATGTCGTTTTCGGTTACGTCACTATTTGATTTTACAACGAAAGCCATGGGCAATTCCCCCGCATCTTCATCTGGAATCCCTATGACAGCTGCTTCCGCGACCTTAGGGTTGGCTACCAACAAAGCTTCTATTTCAGCCGGAGGCACTTGGTATCCCTTATACTTGATTAATTCCTTTAACCTGTCCACGATAAATATGTATCCGTCGTCATCGTAATAAGCAAGATCTCCCGTGTGTAGCCACTCATCGCCTATGAACATTTCCGCGGTTGCTTTCGTATTCTCGAAGTACCCTTTCATAGTCATATCGCATTTCACGCAAATTTCTCCGATTTCGCCAGGACCTAGCGCCAAATTATTCGAGTCCCTTATTTTTATAAATGTGCCGGGATTTGGTTTTCCAACCGTTCCAATTTTTACCTTTGCGTGGTTGGGTACACATGTCACTATTAAAGTGCACTCTGTCATACCATAGGCTTGTGTTATCCTAGGATTGTTTAACCTTCTTTGGACAATCTTAAGGATATCATTGCTTATTGGAGCAGACGCTGAAATGATGTCAGTGATTGTTGATAGCTTGTAACGGTTTAAATTTGGACTTTTCGCTAAAATAACCATTAATGTTGGGACCAACGGTAAAAATGATATTTTGAATTCGTCAATTGCTCTTAAAAATGTTTCTTCGTGGAATTTGGCCATGAATAAAACACGATTCCCTATTAGGAGTGATAAAAAAGATGTAATGAATCCGTACACATGAGAAAATGGTATAACCATTAGATAATTTCTCATTTTATACAATACATGGTTAGGATCTCTGAAAATAAGTTAATATTTTATAAATAAATTATTTTGTATAGTAAAAGCGCAACGTACAAGTAAAGATTGTGAACGGAAATCAAATTTTTGTGTGATAACATTACAGCTTTTGGCAAACCAGTGGTACCCGATGAAAATAATAAAGCCAACGTGTTTTCTTTATCACAATTTGCTGGCTGAATATTCAAATTGCTCTTCTCAATTCGATCTGAATAAGATAAAGATTCCAGTGCTATCATATGGGGGAAATGAACCATAGCGATTTCTCCATGTAGATATTTTTCTTTCAACGTTTGTCTTCCTTGTAGTTTCCGTATAAAAAATCACTTTTGGTTTGGTAAGTTTTAGACAATGCAATAATTCACCTTAAAAATATTTGTTTACAATATGTTAGATTAAAAATTTTCTTCAGTTTTTTTTACTCTCCAAGTAATGATGACTAATGTTAACAATAGGTAATCCTAAATATAAAGCTGCTATGACAGGGATTAAATATTTCACGTTATTTTCACTGTAAATAGCTATATTATCAACTCCATTTTTCCCAAGTAGATTCAAATCATTCGCAAGTGATACAGTTAAATTAAAAATTTCCCCCCAGGTTATTGATGATTTGCTTTGAACTTCCAACTGAAATTATTTGTGTTAATAAATTTCTGTGTGTATAGATTCATATTAAAAATACCAGAGCAACTTCTGAAGAGTCTTGCAACAGTTTCAAATTTTCATAAAAAACCACCCCTAGAGATTTAGTCAAATATTTTCCACTTATTGGTGGACCACGTAAAACAAACTTCTCATCGCACATATTGTATTTACTGCTTGTTTGGTGAAGAAATTATTAGTTTTATGATTATGAAAAGACATTTCGTCATATTTATAACTTGTCTCAAACGTTGTGTCGTTTTTTTTGTTTTATTGCTTTAGAGGTCATAGAATCCATCGATAGTGACTGATTATTTTTAGTAGAAGAGCTAGACAGTACATTGAATTGTCTTTTTTCTTAAAAAAATCATGTAAATAAGGACAATGTTTGTAAGCAATTTTCATGATATTTTGATTATAACGTATTGTGTTTTTCTTATGATGCTCTATGGAAAAAAACCGATCGTTTGTCGTTTATTGAGCAATTAGTGTTACAGAATGTTATAATAGCATTATTACACTAATGAAATTCAATTTAATGTGTAAAATAATTACAAAATTATACGTTATAAGTAGAAGGTATATCGAACGATGATGTTGCTTTTGAAATTTTAATTTTACGTTGATGAAACAGAACGTAAACAGCAAAATTGTGCGATTTTCTCCTTCTTTCATTTGGCTAATTATAGATTATTAGTTGTAATTATTTACATTTACGTTGCATGTAATTATAATCAAATGTTACATAATAATAATAATACCAGTGACGCGCTCATTTCTGTCCTTTGGGTTGTATACGGTGAGAAATGCATTTTTACCATTTTTCTCTCCGCTCAATGTTCGCCGAGTGTATCAAGCAAAAACTGTTCACAATTTCTAACGTTGAATTAATTATTCTTCTCGTTTCACCTTGTGGAAAGCGATGTAATTTCATCCTAGAACGCGAATCCTTTACATATACACTGCTAAAGTGCCTTTGAGAGAGGCACCTTAACATATTGCAATGTAACAAGCGCGCAGGTATGCCCGTAGTAAATGCAATTTCTTTAAATGTTAAGATGAATGTGGTTACATAAAGATATTTCCTGTAATCAGTTTTAATCTACATCTACGAGCTAATCTGATCCGCTAGCCTGCAGGACAACTGGGCCGCTCTGTCCGATTAAGTGGGATAGAAAAAAAATTCACCCGAATGACCCTAATAAATGCACATAATGTTCGACATCGTGGTGTATAACGTTTCCGTCTGTCGCCTAAAGTGTGGCTTGTAAAGAGATATCCATACGTATACGGCTTATCGAAGTCGATTTCGATATATACAAATGCAGAATTTAGTCATTGCATAAAATGTGTGTATACAGATAAACCGTATTGGTTGCCCTTAGAAATGAAGTTATTAAGAAAGACAACGGCACCTGCGTCCCACCTTACCACGAAGAGGACCAGCAGGAGCGAGCTCACGTCACTGCTGGGTCCATGTGGGCCTTGAAATCTCGTCTTTCCTTTTATCGACCTCTCCACCACGTCATATTATTATTATCATCGTTTTCAATGTTGTTTTATTACTGTTTGCAAATACATCGCCAAATGTACCGTATTCATTTTGCTTCTATATACCTATACCTTTATGCTTTTCATATATTTGCCATTATTAACGGTTTCTAAGCGATCATTTTATTATATAAGACTCAAATTATTTGCATTTCTCGGTCATTTTCTTATATTCACTAGATAGTCTTATTTAGTGATATTTGCGGGTTTCAAAGTGAAACCATGAAACATTTTTAGTTTAATTTTGTTTAGTGTTAGTCTTAAAGTTCTTATTTTTTTATCTATATATATAAAAATGGATTGCTGTTCGTTAGTCTCGCTAAAACTCGAGAACGGCTGAACTGATTTGGCTAATTTTAGTCTTGAAATACTCCTGGAAGTCCAGGGAAGGTTTAAAAGGTGAGAAAAATTGGAATAATTGCCGGGAATAATGGCCGTTCTCGAAATGAATTTACGAACTCGGCGATGGAGGAAATATTTAACTTTATTGACAATTTTTGTCTGAACAATTTTTTCGATATAACTTACCATTTACGAAAAGAAAAAGTAAAAAACAACAAAAAGTGACTTTTAAACTTGAATAACTTTTTTAGCGCACATGGGATTTTAGGGGACTTTTGGTATTTTATTAGTAATGGTGTACCCCAGGTCTCTACCAAATTTCAGCTCTGTGCGAATTTATGATATTTGAATTGTTTATATTGACTGGACTATTATTTTACAAATCTCTAAATGATTTTTATTGAAAATTTGTATTTTCAATATTACTCGTATATATATTTTTTGTAGAATACCAATAATGATAGCAGCGTATCGACTGTTACTTTAGACAGTGATACAAGTGCTGATTTAACAACACACGCTGTGGAGCAAGAACAAAACGCGTACCTTAATGTTTCTGCGAGGTCTTGTGTTGTCTTTCCCGATTTTGATTTAAAAACACTATTAGAGACAACACCGTTGGCAAATAGTGTTTTACAACAGTATACACACTTGAAAAGTTTAAATCAGAAAACAAGATGTCGACTAGTTGATATTATTGTCAAACACATCTACAACTATTTTGTGAAGTCGTTAGTAATTTTA
>JARJEA010001638.1:0-19715 GCA_030264595.1 Oligota sp. GC000189
CAAAAGAATGGAAACGGCGTCCAGAGAAAAAAAAGGTTGACTAATTAGTCCTCAAAATGCAATTAATCTCGTTTTAAGTTTATTGCTCTAATTGGTGCACTCTTGATATGTGTACTCCATTAGTACGTGTGCTTTAGATTCAATAATATAAATGCAGCACTTACTCCAGATTAATTTTCCACTTTGCTTAAGGATCTACTAATTAGCATATCGCAAACCTACCATTAGCAATGCTATTTACTACACTAGGTAGAAAGCATTAAGACAACTAAGAAGACGTACATTTTACAGTGTTCCGTGGATTGCGTTTTTTTTCACGCTCGAAAAATAATAATGATTGCATTTTAGAAAAGTTTTAAGTGTATAGTATAGTAGAACGCGTTTCCATATCTACCTAATGCCAAGCAGCAAAAAGTTATGCGAAAACGCTGAGAGCAACTTGGAAAATATCATGTTGCAATTAGTAACTTGATATTAAAGGTATGAAGATAACATTATGTTAACTGTGTTGCATTTCAAATATGTACGAAAATAATTGCCACGTGATATCCTTGTGGAAGAGTAACGGGATTTAATAATCCTCGAGCATTTCAAATAACTTATTCACGGAGTTTAAATTCTTCTCGTATTTAGGAAATGCTTGAAAAATGCTTAAGATTTTGGATTAATATCTGGTGTAACAGGTGTAATTTACCTTGAACATACAACTGAGTAAGCAGATCCGACAACTTGTCAAGATGTGCATTGGAAAAATTGAATTTTGCTAAATCGATTGTCTTGTATTGTATACTTCTGCATATACAGAGGATATCAGAAGCAATAAAAATACGAAATATTTTTCAATTCTATCATCTAAATGCGAATTATTTTTTTATTCCCAATGAGTTTTTCAAAATTTTCGTGTCAAATTTTTTTTAAGTTAACCCAATATTTTGTACGATTAAAACAATGAAACCAAATGATTGCCCTTTACATGTCGGTACATGAAAATGAGGTCTAGGGATAAACAAATAGACTCAAAGTAACTGTATATTCCATAAGATGACTTTTTGCAAGCATCTGCTTCTTTTCCTCAAAATTGTATCGAATTTCGTTCATTTCTTATACCGGGTGGTGCTTCACGTCTTATTTCGTCTATAGTTTTATGGTTAAAAAACGTAAAAAATAAGTATTCTGCACACATGAAATATTTTTTTTACAAAAAACATTTTTAAAGTACGAGTACTCTAAAATAGTTAGGAGATAAATATCAATTGAAACCTCTATGCAGCGTCGCGCGAAGCAACACCCCGTTTAAAGTTATGATGGCCTGAAGAATAATGAATTTATAAATAAATACTGGTTCCGTGGGGTGTTTTAAATCATGCTCACTTACGGTTTGAAATTCTTATATCACCTTATTGTCTAGACACAAGTCAAGCTTTTCACGTGACTGCAAATTGACTTTTCGCTACAGTTACTTGCGTGTTATTTTTACAAACAAGAGGGTTCGAACGTGTGGCAGGCGATATACTTGCTTCCACTCTATATATTGAAACAAAATGTCCATTTCGTAATGCTCGTCGTCCACTTCTCCGCATTGTTGTTTTTTTTATCCGGATTTTTTGTTTTCGTGTGCGCGCAGTTGTAATGAGTCTATTTTATCGTTAAACTCTGACATGCACCTTTGTTTAAAATCAACACGGAACTCGATGACAAAATAAATTGTAATACTAGTTAATGCTGAAAAATGCTTAATCGAGTTTACTATAAAAATATTTAGATTTTTTTAATTAAATATTTAAACCGGTCTGAATAAGAAAATATGTATAGGTATAAAAGATTATTTCCTGTAAAGTTTCCCCCAAAAAACATTTTTTATTCAAATTTGAATTAATCAAATCAATTAATATAATAAATAAATACTAATAAAGTTTTATTTAAAGTGCTCGAAACTTAGTTAAGTTTCCCTCATTATATGGGATCTAATTAAGTCATCTACTTACCACAAGTTATTGTTACTTGTTCTACTTATTTCCTTAATGACGATTTGACCCTTGTTAACAGGTTGACTAACTTGTTACTTGGTTATAATTACCAAGGCGTTCAGAAAATTACGATTGACATTACTGATGGGTGACTGAATTAGGTTCAGGTCTTTAATAATGTTCCAGATTTTAATAATAAAACGTTCAGACCCAAAACAGAATTAACATTTAATTAGAACTTTCCAAATAAATAACTCGTTCTAAATAACTCTCTGCTATTAATCAATTATACTTAAAGTTAAAAACTATAAATCTATACTATATTTGCTAATAAATTAAAAAGTTGTTAATTTGATCATCAAAATAATAGAGATGTGTATTTTCAATTTAAATTTGAGTAGCTATATATAATTGGTATATCCTGTCGCACTTTAAATTCGCCGCTCAAGTGGAAATAAAAATTCGAATTAAATTTTAATTTAATTAGAGCAAGTTTATTACATTTGTGAAAATTGCAATAATAATAATGCATGAAGCGGCCGCTTTGTAATATTGTGGAAACGTGATTCTCAATTAGGAGTACAAGCGAAGTGAAAAAAGTATGGTAGTAATTAAAAAAATTACACGTCCTTCTTTTACTTTGATCTTAGCAAATTGTAAAGCGTAAAGCTTGCAGATTAAATACTCGAAACGAGTGAAAAACTCAACGCGAGAGACCCATTGCATACTGATTATGAATTTTTTATGATTTACGACCAAAGTTATTTAGCAGCTATACACTTCGAAATTATGGCATTAATAGATTATTTATACATGCATATACGTTTGCAGTTTAGAATAAATATAAATATGCGTCTGCAAGACGCGCAATCTGAGTTTATGCCATGAAGTCTAAAATGATTATTCAAATGTGCGATAAATAACCAGTTAAAGTTTTTTCTTTTGACTTTTAAGTGAAACAATGGAAACTTAATGGTGTAGCGTCTAATTAATTTTAGTCCTTTTTATTTGGCCAGCGGCGCGAATAAAATTCATTTTAACCCCTTGAAATATTACAAAGCGCACTTCCTTAAAAACGTTCAAGGAAACATTACATAACTTCGAGGCACACTCAGAATCAAATCTCGCTCGTTTAAATTATCTTTTTTTTATTATTGAAAGTACTAAACGTAATAAATAAAAGAGCACGAAAGTTAGATTTATCATCTTTGTATTAAATAATTTGTTTAGCTCTAGGTATAACTATTTTAGGCTATAGCAAACAACAATAATTTTAGAACAGAACCATTTGCCTAAATGAACAATTTTAATTATTGCACGTAAAGTCATCAACAACGAGGTTCATCAAATATGCTGTTGTAAACAAATTTGTGGTGGACAACAAAGTATAGTGCCTTCAATATAGATTAAATCTGTTTTGATATACGTCTCATTTTAAAATCAGACTGTTCGAATTAAAACATAATTGCCTTGAATAATTCCACTGATAATTATTTACCTACTTTCCCTCTTCCTCTTACAGAAGGACCACGGATGCAATATTAAAATAAATATAATCTATTTTAAAAACTATTGGACTTCGTGATTGACACATTTCATTTGCAATAAACTCTAAAAATATTGTTTCTTCAAATTAATAAAAACAATGGATTAAAAAATTTGGAAGGTATGAATATTTAACCATAGCATTGATTTTCTTAAAATCAACCGGAAGTGGGCGACATTTTAAAAAGCACGATAGAAGACAAAAGGTTTTTTACAGAATCTCATTTATTTTATAAATGGAATCTAAAAAAGAGGAAAAATATGAGAAACAATTGATAATTAAAAATATTTTCCAAGAACTAAGTTTTTTTTTACATATATCGATGCCCTCTGCTTAATTTGAACACCCTCTATTGTACCAGTTTATTTGAAACATAAGCGGTTATATAGAATAAAAAAGTGAATTAAAACAGAAAATATTATTTCTGTGATGGTTTTTAACCGTTTTATTGTTGTCTGTTTTTACGCGCCTTTCTTTCCATTTAACCGAGCACTTCTCAATTTATTTTACAAACACAAAGAGAAATATTTGTCATTTAAAACGCATTTCGGTTGATTATGATTTTTTTTTTGTAAATACAATGCATTTTCTTCCATCCCAATACCTCGTTATAAAGCTATTGTTAGTCGGTACCTCTGTTTAGCACTTTTACTATAGAAAAGTAATCGAACTATAGTAACAATGGGCCTGTTTTTGCATATAAATTACAAATTTAAAAATGGATCAAAATGCTTTTACAATAGAGTTCCTATAGCGAAGGTATATTGCATATAATTGTAATTACATTATAAGCGAATTTTGAGAAGATCGTTAAAAAAAAGGGAATGCATTGTATCACCGAAGAGATTTCAGGTGTGCATGATGGCGTTTTAATTTGAAACACATTAATAACACACGTGTCAACAAATAAGAGCACGTCCAAATACTAATATGCTTACGTGTAAGGTGTCGTCACCATATTCCGCACTAAATACAATTTAGTTTCTGCAGGTCCTTTCAAATAAGTGACAGGATATAGCGTATATTCCTATAGTATCTAACTCTTAACAGAGTAAATACTCGTGGTTTATGTTTAGACATGCAATTTCCTACTTATTCATATTTATTTATAAACATCACCTGTCACAAAAATTTATTATTGCCAAAATTTCAAATTCTAGTTAATTAATTGTCTTCAAAATATGAATGAGCTTTTGTGTTTAAGTGAACTTAAACAAGAACTGAAGGCTCTCAATGCTGTCGCCGACATTGTAGACAAGAAATTGGCCAAGAAGGAACTAAAGGCAATTGTTAAACATGCAAAGAAGGTGACTAAAAAGTGCAAGAAAAAAGCACGCAAGGAAATCAATAAGGCCCTTGACGGTTACTACGATGAAATTAATGAGTTGCTCAAAAGTGACGACCCTCATTTAAAACTCACTCTGTTGCAAATACAAAACAACGTTGTCAGTTTAGCCATGCACTTGTTCGAGGTATTCACGATTAATTGAAATAAAAACTTTTCTAATCCAATTGTTGGTTTTTAAAATGGAAATAGCATTGCGTATAAACCATTTGTTACAAGTAACTAATTTTTATTATGGGGAAATTCACAAGTTTCTTTTTACTGCAAAATTTATTTTTCACAAAGTATTTTTTTTGCAATATTCTATTGTAAAAAGACGAATTTTCATCTTTTGTCACATCTTAAGCGGAGTTATCATTAAAACGAAAAATGACACTAAAGAATAAAATGTTTCGCTTGAATAGAACGAAATATTGCTTTACATTTTCGTTTCGTATGTTACATGAGACTCGACAAAAGTTGGATTCAATATATTTCCAGTTATTATACAATAAATTGTGTTCACAAAAGTGTTATTAATTTCCAAACATTCGTAGTAAATGTGAAATTATGATGAAACAAATGGGTGTGAAAATTATTAAAGCTTGAATTTTAAATATATGCGATTATGAAAAAATTCGCGGTTGTTATTCACACAGGGCATTGGTCACAAACACTTAATAATTCAAATTCATATTTGAAAAATGAGTTTTAGAATGTGTAATCAATCCATCAATGTTGCGAGTTTGATAATAATTTTATATCCAGTATATATCGCAGCGCACATATAAAAGTCAATTCAGATTACATCACTTTGTGATAATATTTATTGCTAGCAGATATAGTTTCCAATTTCAAAAACAATTCCATCCTTGCTCGATTGGATAATTTGAAGTTCATATAGAGTTAAATTACACTTTCATACGAATTCAGTTTCGCATAACTATAAATTCATTGGTCACAAATCAACAGGTAAAATAACCGAAAGAAAATGTATAGTTTGAGAGCTTAATTTATTTTGAGAATAATAATAGCCTTGCAACCATAAACACTACAAATATTTAATTTTTAGTAGGCAGCCCTAAACGCCCACAGTTTTACTTACGCTTAATAATGCAAATGATTATTAAAGCCTAAAAAATGAAACATACGAAGGATAATGAATTTTTTCTTTAATGAATTTTTTCACAAATTAAATTTTAAATTTATAAGTACAACAACTAGTATGCAATAGGCATTAGCAGTGTTAGAATAAAATAATAATTTAAGAATTTTCTTTGATCTTTAATCGTAATTAGTAATGACGGCAGCTTAATTTCCCAGCCGTTTTTGAATATTCGTATGCTGGCGTGGCGCTGTTGGAATTGAAAAGATCAAAGTAAAACGGGGGGATATGTAATTTTTTTAATCGTCCTCGCATTTTTTCCTTCGCTCCGTTTATATCTCTAATTGAGACGCATGTTGTTAAGCTTACACTACGACTGGCTGTCGTGTAATTTTTTTTTTCTTTGGTTAATCATGAAATCATGATTTGGCCTCATTAGCCGAATTAACCGAATTTTTAATGAACATTGATATAAAATTATTAAGTCAATACATTTAAACAATTTTAAAACTCTCTAAAAAAGTGAATTTTAATTTTGTTTGGATTACATTATAGGTTATTGTTAAGTTTAATTAATACTTCCCATATTTTAATGAAAAAATATAACTCAACAATTAACGTGTACCTTCCTAATAATTAGAATACTTTGTAATTATTTAATTAACTGAATTAAATAATGAAAATTATAGATAAAATGTATATAGAATGGGTCTCATGTGTGATCGTGCAAAATCCCATAAGAAATAAGAGAATGGGTCATTATTGTACACGAATTCAATTCTAATTCGCTTAGCTTACAATAAAATTCACCATTACCACCACACATAGAAATAATCCCTTCAATATGTAGACTGTAAAGGTATACTTGCATTATTAATTGATAATTGAAAACAATGTAGCTGCACTGGCTTTATGTGATATCAGAAAACAATAAGCCCGAATGGCAAGTAATAATATATATTTTAACATTCAATAAGTGTTCCAAATTAACTTTGCTTAGCCGACATTTTCCTTTGTATTATAGTATAGTATATAAAAATAATAAATGAAAAATTTAGAACGTTAAAATAGCGACTGCAGGTGATTATTATTACTTAAATTGTATCTACCTAGAAAGACTGTAAAAGTTTAGTATCGAACGTGAAGTTGTGGTAAAATATGTTACCAATAACTTTCAGATGTAAAGTTGATTTAACGCGTGTATTGATTTTTGTTCTCAGTGTTAAACGCCTGTTCTATTTTAATTAAAACCATCAAAGTTATAATGACTTAATTCATTACTTCGATGCTTATGGAGTTTCTTCTAATTAATTATATAGTAGTGTTGTAATAACACATCGATTACTCTTTTAATTCATACTAATTACGCCTTGTCTGGAGAGCCGAGGCAAACAATCATTTGTCTTTCGGATTCGCGAAAGAAAATATGCGAAATTTTCTGCCCATTTCGAGGTACATATACGAATAAGAAAGAAAATTAAATTAAAATTCCTCTGTACTCCTTGAAACGCTCGGATTGGAAATGTTATTTATACCCAGAAGCACATTTAAAACAGTTTACTTAATTAAAGCAACCCTTGAACAATAAATTTATTCGGTTTTATTTCGTTTTTAACAAAGAAATAAATAAAACTCATTCCTGAAATTGTTTCACTATGTGGTATTTTACCGCTTCTATGTTTAAATTGAATGTATTTTTTTAAATGTTTAATTATAATATTTATGACATCATTTTTATTTAAAATTTTCGCGGAAAAATTTCCCCGTTCCTTTAAAAATCTCTCTATTAAAAAACAAAAATGGTTCTTTATTGCTGAAAGTTGTAACGATCCGAAATTATGATTAATATTAATACAAATATATTTTACGACCGGCGCCTCCACTTTGAACCGTTACACTCTAAATAACGAAGAGACGAAAATAATAATTGGTGATAAAAGTAATTAAATTTTCTACAAAGAAATAACATATTATGCGTTATGTCAATAAAGTTACAATGAAATTTGTTGCAACTATATTTTACCATTGTTTGATGACGCAGGAAAACCTGTAGAGATAAACTTTTTAAGTGGATATCTCGAAGTTAAATCGAGAGTTTTAGCTTTATAATTA
Organism: Oligota sp. GC000189; assembly: GCA_030264595.1. Taxonomy (NCBI): domain Eukaryota; kingdom Metazoa; phylum Arthropoda; class Insecta; order Coleoptera; family Staphylinidae; genus Oligota; species Oligota sp. GC000189. Next base: position 8,055 of record JARJEA010001638.1, read on the forward strand.
TCTAGTAGAGTGGGTACGATGTAGTTATTACAATAACTATGCAAATATTTTCAAGCACTTGAAAAGCTTAGCACGAGGGTTAAGTTTTAATTTTTAGTACAAAAAAAAAATCCTAAAAACTCCACGGGCTACTAATATGTAAATGTAGTTTTACCTATTATAGTGAACTGCGCAGGTAAGTTTTTTTGTTTCCAACGTGCAAGGGAAACCCAATTAAAAATGTTGTTGTTAGTTCTACATCGATATAGATATATTTTTTAAAGTTTTTTTTTTATTAAAAACTTAAACCTTACAAATGAATCCCGCATATGTAATATTCACAATGAAAGTATTTTTGTTAGTTTATAGTGTGCGCTACATATTTTCATTAAAAGTCGTGATGTGCTCGTGTATATGTACCACTTCAGCATATTTCGAGTCAGGAATATACGGCTTTGTAAAAAAATTGTTGGAAGAAACGCGCAACACAATGCAATCATTTATACAATAGTTCATTTTAAATAAAGAATTTTGCACTAAAGTCGGGATTTCTTTGATGTTGTTTAGTAGTCTTCTCATCACTTTGTCCATGTACATCACCTATTCCCTTTACAAAGTGAGTACTCAATGTGCAACGCCATTCACACATGGTTACGCCGGCAACTAATTACGCCGTGCAGCCTTTATGCAATATTTTGCGTGGGCAAATTATTGGAAGGCTCGGCCAAAAGCTGAATTGTTGATGCACGCGAGAATTCTATCTCTTTTATCGAGCTATCAGTATGTTTATATATACATACAGATTCCTAAACATATTTCCAAATAAATTAAACAAATCTGAAAGGTATAGGTTTGGTTTGTGTGAAATTTCATAAACTCGAAAGACATATCGTTTAAGTAAGGATATTGAAAAATAAGTTTCTTCTATAGTATTTCAACCAATAAATTATTCTCTTTTGGCGTCGTATTTTTATCATATTATTTATATTCTATGATCTTAATCAATTAGTCGCCTTTGCTAAAAAAAACATTTATTTTTGTCTTGTATATTTTCAACATTTTTTGAATGTCCGTTTACAAGTTTTCACCAATTTAGCCTTCCTGTGAGTTTTTTTAAATTTAATTAATTAATAACATTTATTTTTTGGTATCAATAATTCGTCATATTTTATCTTACACTAAACTTTGTATTTAGAGATATTTAACTTTAAAGTTCAAAAACTACAATGTTTTTAAAATTTACTTATACCTTTTATTCATATAGTATTATATTTTTTTTAAATGATTAATATTTGATTAACATAATTTATCATACCTAAATTTATCCATAAATAGATTTTAATTATCTAGTTATTGTGAAATATCAAGATATGAATGAAAATTTCTGAAATACTATACTTATAATAAATTACTTTTGGTTTTGATTTCATAAAGTTTTCATAATTCAAGTTAGATACGAATATTTACAGGCTGGTCACTAAGAACTGCCTTGAACACATCAACTTTTCTTCTGAAAAAGGCTTTGTTTGACATATACAGAATCCATAGCAACCCCTTCTTATTTTTTTTATAATTAACGCCCGTATTTTATTTTAAATTTCTACTAGTCAACCGTTTAAAAATAAATTTAAATAATACATAGTCTGTGTTTCAATATAAAGTGAATTTAATTGCTTAGTCTTTCAAAATTGGCATTATACATACATAAATGTAAAAAAAATATGTTAGTTGTAAAAGTGAACAACGATGCACGTTCGTACAAATTTAATTATCAAAATCAAGCGCTAAATTGCATTTCAAGTCTCAATTTAATTGAACCAATACAATGCGAACATTGTACATGTTCTGTTACAATACAAAAAACATTTAGAGAAACATTTTGCATTTGTGATGTTTTATTGTCCAGTTAATTTAGTTGAACATACGTTAACATAAAGTATTTTTTATTAATCAATAGTATTCAAGAACTTACATTTATTATAAAAATTACGAAACGTTACACCATTTAATGAAAAATGAAGTGTTAGCAATAAAATGCGAGACATTTTTTTACTGTTTTTAAATAATTGAAATTTTAAATTGGATATTTTTAATGATAAATTAATAAATAGGCACTTAATTTGTGATATTCATTGAGTAGCAGGTATCAAATATGTAATTTATAATGTAAACTAGTTAAGTAAAGGAAACGCAACTTTTGATATTTTATTAAATTTTTCGCGAATTTTCTTTAAAAATCGCTCGGTTAAAATTATAAAAGGTGTTTAATAATTTTTTTAAATGTAACCTTTTTATTACCATAACTACACCTCTTACCACTTGAAATTTATACATATTATAATATGAAACAATGTAATTAGCATTATAAGAATATTTTCATGTACACGTTCTGTACATAATTTATTCACTTCTTTTTTTATCGGCGCAGTGTATCCGGAATAGAGAATAAATATGAAATATTAATACACACAGGGTTGCAAACATATGAGAACAGTCATTTGTATTGAAAAAGTGGCGGGATATCAAAGCATATGCTGAATTATGATCTACATCGATACATTTTCTACAACATATCATATAACATATTTTACCGTAAGCAGAATAATTCATTGCTGTGTAGGCGGATACGATATATAAATGGGATGTGCTTAGGGTGCAGGATTTTTATAACCATATACTATTTACACATTTTTAACAATTTCACCTTTTTTCGCAACACACACTGCCCTTTTATGACGAGACAATCAAAAAATTGATAACTGAAGATACGGCACAACTGCACGTGATACCCCAAATTGAATTTCAAATTTATTCCCTCATATAATATACTATATGAGGTCGATAAGAATTTTGCTGAAAATTTTATAGGATACTTATTAAAGCGATTAAAACTACATGCAATCATAATCCACTGTTATATTGAGTCTTGAGTCATGAATTTACATAACTCAGAAAAATCATTTGATTCAGAACAAAAAAATGCAATGAAAGACAAATATAATTAAAGAGGTCTAACGAGAGGCAGACTTGCTGAAAGCTATTTTATAATAGATTTTTTAACGACGCTGCATCTGCTTGGAGGCCCAATTAAAACACTAGTAATATGTATATTATTATTATTTTTACCTCTCGCTGAAAACAATTTTGCCGGTTGGATTAAAAAGAGTACCTACGACCTAATGAAAAAATTAATGAAATGGTATAAAATTGTCAAGTTACGTTTGATGCTTCGAGCTGCTCGTCGGGTACAAAGCAGTTTTAATAATTAAGCATCTAAAAAGCTTTGCATCGTTTTCGGCTTCCTTAAGAATACCGCAAAATGCATCAAAAATGTATTATTCTATTAAAGCAAGTTTTGGCTTTATCACGTTAGTTGGGTGCACATATATTTTAGTCTTCCCTTAGAATTTTCACAATCGGTAAAGTTTTAGAAAGAAGTAATTATAATTTCTTATAAAATCGCTTAGGTAAACTTCAGTTTTTTAAAGGAAACGCTCCATATTTTTCTTCATAGTTAATTAATTTCAATTGATAAAATAATTTTTTTTTTTATTTCTACTATTATTTTTTTACCAAATATGATTATCTTTTTAAAATTATACTCAAGATATATGCAAATACATACATCTCAAAAGTAAATGGTTTCATCGAGCAGAAATGGTCTTTAAAAAAATTGTAAGATTATTAATCTTTAAGAGGCAATATCTTTCTTTTTTAACAGAAAATTTTTGTTTCCTAAATCTGTTCTAAGATCGATATTTTTCAAGTTGTTACAAAATTTTTAATATAAATAATATAATAAATATTGGAGGTTGCCATTAAAAAAATAAGTTATGCCTTTCAAAGATTAGTAATTCTATAACTTTTTGAAGGACTCTATATGTTAATAAAACAATTTAACCAAATTGCTATAAAATGTTAGATATCTGGGTACTCTCGTATATTGAAAAGTGTTTAGATTACCAGCATTTACAAGTTCTTTACTGTCATTTATAAACTTTAAAATTCTTCACTAGTTTGCTAGTTTTAATATATTCTGAAAAATATATAAAAATATTTATGTATGAAAATAGTGGTAACTACCTAAATTGAGGCAAGTCTTTGCAGTAAATCGACTTATCGGGTTGGAAAATTTTTCTCCCTCATAAATTCAGAGTATTTCTTGCTCTTATTTGTTTTAAAATATGTAAATCAATATTAGATGTGAAAAACCTATATTTTAAGTTAAACGAAATCATTACTGCGAAAAATGACGATGAAATATAAAACGTTCTGCTCCAATAGGAAGAAATATTGCTCCGAGTTTCCTTTAGGCGCGTCACATGAGACTTTATAAAAATTCAAATAGTAGAATGTTCTTATATATTCTGCGAAAATATTCACGTAAAGAATCAAATTTATTCCTTTACCTATACTCTACCTGAAAACAACAGATATTTACCCCATATAGTGCGCATCTCTACATAGATTGTGAGATCAATATTTTCTGAATTTTTTTATTTATCGGTATCACCTAATTTGACAGCTTATTTACTTACATATTTGCAATTTCTAGAAATAAATATCCCTTTCGCAAAAAGACACAATTTTTGGCTATCTTGCAGATAAATTAACATGATTATTGTAAAAAAAATGTTCAATTGAAATTTGAGCCTAATTAGCCGCTTCGTTCATACTTCATAATAATAGACGAGTTAAAACAAACTGTCGCCTTATTGTTACATTTCAAAAGTTGCGTAAACCAGCCAAGTATTTTAATTAAACCATGAAAGTTATAATTGCCAAATGTATAGCGAGCTAATTTCGGTAAGTTGAAGTTTCTATGAATTATTGTTGTATATTCGCATTTATAAATCAACAGCTGATATTGAAATAAAATATTGCATAAAGTTTCTATACATGCGCATATCTATAGCTAATGGATTTAGGCTTTTGTCCTGCATATATTTAGTATGCGATTAAATAAATTGTATCACAAATGGCACACATCTTGAAAGCGCTTTTAAGTACCGAATCGGAAATTTCGAGGATTAAGTCCGACATGTATAAAATAAAGATGAGCAAAGCTCCTGTTGAGTTATTAAACACGGCGTTTTTATATCGGGTGCTTTAAAACCGACACGATTCCTAATAAATAATTCATGAGCAGACGATTGTTGTTAAAAGAAATTTGCTGAAATTTCTCTCCTTCTGCTACTATCATTTTTATTTTCTTTTAATCAAAAATGTGTCCATAAAAGGACCCTAAAACTTATTGATACACGCGCTGATAAAAGAAAAATAGAAAATATAAATCTTTTACGATCTTAAGAAGACTATATAAATTCAGTGATTTCTTTACTAACAAAATACTTTTAGTCCTGTGTAATTAACTTAAAATACAATATTCATCGGATGTTATAGCTATATTTTTATTTTATATATTTCTTGTCTTCGAATGTTTTACTAATAGATGCTTGATAAAACGTTTTCTTATGTCGTTTCATGATTCTAAAGAAATAATTTTGTAATTGATAAAGCTTTTCACAATTTAAATTAGCTTTCCGCTTCTCTCTTTAGTAATTTTGGATTAATAAATATTTAAAATCAAGTTACTATTCAAGATTTAAACAAATATAATTTAAATATTTGTTTTGTGATAAAAATATTACTTTATATGATACTTTTATTTTCATTTCGTTGATATTCTGCAATATTTTTAGATTTCCTACCGATATATTTCTAGCTGATTGATCTTGTGGTTTAGGTTTTTGATATATTTGAGACAAATATTAAATTATAATATATGAAATATAAATGATATCTAAATTTATATCTTGAACAATTTACTTTAGCTGTTTGAGTGTTTGTTTTGCAATGAACCAAAACTTTATTAACAAAACTACTAAGTAAGAGCATATTTGCTCCTTAAGGGTGATGTGGTTTTGCTAATATTGCATTTATTATATCTAGGAACATATATTTTAAAAAAAATTTTAAAAAGTTGGATATTTAAAAACTAATTTTAATGTTTAGGCAACTAGATCCATTTAATATAGTCAGCTGATTATTATTTTCTTAAATTAGCTTATGTAACTTAGGTATCAGTAATAATTCCAATAAAAACAAAATAACTTTTTTGTTTGTTAATTGCAGTTAATATGCCTAACTGTTAGGCCGGAATTAGACTATAAAACATCTTTTTCATAAAATATAGTAAAAAGTGACTAAACTTTATAACATATTTGATAAAATTTTTATAGTTTAGTTATAGTACTCGTACATGCAATATAAATTTGTGTAAAGGTATCTACACCATTTTTATCCAAGATTTCAGTTATTTCACTATAGATTATTATCAGAAACATGATTTATTTTGTATTCTTGTATGTCGTGTGATATTTAACATATCATAAAGATGTGAGAAATCATTTGTTGAAATATATAAATTATATTTATTTTATTAAATCTAAAAATATATGAAACTCTTTAATGTTCTTTATTGGTTGATTGTGTAGTTAAAACTTTATTGTTAAAAGTGCAAATAGTTTAGTTAAATATTGCTTTCAATTAATTTTCACATCATTCATAAGTTGGCCATACATAATTATTCCATGACCATTAGTTTTTGTTTATGAATCACTGCGTATATTTTGCACAATAAAAAAGCAATCGCTGTTATTTTGGTTCTAATATTAAAATGTGAAAACCCAAAGCGCAGAGATATGAATCAGGTCGGAAAGAGATTGGTAATGTTATTTATCCCCAGGGGCGCATTTTAAACATTTCGCTTAATTAAAGCAAAACCAAAGCAATAAATTTTAATTTAGTTGTTCGATAACATACAGCACCAGTTTTTAGCAAGCTTGCGCATCAGACCTCAGACCGCCTCCAGATTCACTTATCGTCATTATGTACCTTCTTGGTGTTCTTCCTAATTAAATTCTCAAGGAGAAAATAAGCTAAGCTGCACATTTTCTATATAAACACATCAAAGCGTATATCTACACTTTTTAGTAGACAGTTCCCTAAATAATATTGTCAACTCGTTTGCTTAAAGTGCGAAAGGTTAATTAACGTCAACTACAATATTATAATGTCGTTAGAGCTAGAAAGGGAGCTGTCGACGCGGCATTTTTTCAGCGGACTAGAGTGGCAGTTTATTACGCAGTCGAGTAAAAGAAATGTAAATTTTATCATTAAAAGTAATCGCTCTAGGATACAATTAAGTCTCTGTAACACCCATTCACCCTTTTTTGTTTAATTGGTTTCATCCGTCTATTTTGCTTAGTTAAAGAAAAGTTGAAGCTTTGTTGAAAGAAGTAACTAAGCGATATAAAAGGCAGGATAGATAACAAGCAAAGAAGATATTTATCCGGGACACAGTGAAAAATGCAATGGTAGATTTTTCTCAACTTTATTCCACTTCCTAACGACAATACGTGTTTCTCTCTGAAATTTGTAATTCTTTAGATATAATATGTCGAGATCGCAAAAAGTATAGTACTTTTTTCACCCGTATAAAGTTTAAAGGTTTCAAATTTTGTTGAAAGCAAATATTGCGGATGTAGGTATATGCCTACTTGTTTCGTAGACTAATTAAAAATTCAGGTTAAACATGTACGAAATGTATAGTTATGAAATTCATAGCTACAACTATACTATTAGGTACAGGGGAGATAGCTGATGAGAACTTCCGTATAACAGGATATTTAAGGATGTGAGATCTAAGAAGAGTCTCATTAATAATTCATGATCTGGGTGCGGTGTTTATATCAAAAACTTGCGCTTCGCATTAACTACACTAGATAATAATGGCTTGATTGCATTACCTTTGTCTAACTTAATTAAAAACCGCGCCTAGAAATTTTTTACATATTCTTATTATGCAAATATGCAAATTTATTTAATTTTACCCCAATCAAGCTTAATAAGTAAACAAAATTATTACAAGTACAACACTGTAAAGGCTTTGATTATTATGTATTGCTAGACGATACCTATTATTAGGTATAGATATGCATAAATAATGTTTATAATTATTGATTAAGATAATTAGACATTTATTAGGTAAATAGAGTATAGCTACCTGTAATTAGTGTAAAACACAAATTTACTTTGAAAAGTTTTATGATTATTAAAGTACCTTCAGGTATTCTACATCGAATATACTATGATGTTGTTGAAAACAAATGAAAGTATTAGAAATTAAAAAACAACAAAGTTGAGAGATGAACGAAACCAATTTTCAGGGTCAAAATAATATTACATCTAATTATACATACTATATTATACAATAATATTACATATTAACTCTAAATTCATCGTAAGCGACATTTTCAGAGAATTTTTGTTACTATGTTAATTTGGTTACTTTACTCGATTTTTGTGAAACAATTTCACTTTTTTTTGAAAGGATATTATGTTGATAATTAATTGAAAAAGAAAAAACTAAAGAAAATGTATAAAATATTTGATTTTTAACAGTTTTTAATAAAATAATTATGTCGCATACGATGATTCAAATTTTGTCGTTTACGTTGTTTTTCCGGTAAGGTATCGATATAATTATTATCAAAAGGCGGTATCTAAAACGCTGATTCTCTAGAAAAAAATAGGAAAAAATTGAATTAGATGTTAGTTGATAACACTTTACTAAAACCAATATGAAATTTAAATACCATTTTTATAATTATACTTTTAATTTTATCACCGTCATAATGTTTAGCTTTACCGTGCGTCCAAACTAAAATCTGACGCTAGAGGTCCCTTGGGTTGCCTATAGACCAGTTCCATCCCCTCCACTTTCTGTCAAAAACAATCAGCTTATTGTGGGATATCAAACCTCAGCTGAAGAACCTAATAAAAATTGACTGAAATTCCGAAATTCGTGCTGAAATAATAGTAAAATCGGCACTTCGCACTTGAAAGCATTAAGCAATTATCAAGCTGTCAGTTTACTGCAGGATTGCAGGAATCAGCGGACGTTTGTTTTCCCACAATCAGCTGACTATTTGACAGTTTTTGACAAACTCTGATGCCAAACGGAACTGCTCTATTGCGTTCATTTTTTAAATGTACAAATGATAAAGGCGATGGAGTGTTGTAGCATACCTAAATCGCCTTATCCATGACTTCCTTGTAATTTTATTGATCTTATTCATTTTAAAAACGAACGCAATAGGCAACCCAAACAGCAATGGTCACTAGCGTTCACCTTTAGTTCGGACGCATTGTATATCTTTAATATTTGTACCAATGATTTGTACTTCAAATTATGTGGGTACTTACGTTACATTCCATGGAATTAAAAATCAAAAAAAAAAACGAATAAAGTATAATTTTTTTTATGTTTTAGCATATATACATTTAAATCATTAGTATTTGTAAATGAACCATTAAAAAGTTTTTTCCCTAGCAGTAGGGTTTGTTGGGAATTTAGCTGGTAGGTTAATTACAATTGGTTTTACGATTAAAAAAAGTTCCGAGCACTCTTGGTTTAATTTTATATACTTTTGGGAATATTGTATTTAGAGTTCTCGCAGAAGGAAGCAAGAAAAATTGCATAATTTCTCTGCAAAAATTTTATGAAAATAATAAATGAGCAGCGAGTAAAAGTCTTGGGGGAAATAAACATTGTTTTTATGTAAACAAGCCATTAAAAGTTACAACAATAAAAAATGATAAACGTAAAATTTATAATGTAAGTTCTTTACACACACACGCACACAATGTAGCCTTTCATTTTTAATATGTGTTTCAAATGGAAAAAGAAATCCTATAACCTTTTGCTATAACTGAATTATTATTTCCGCTATTTAAAATTTTACTATAGTATAAATAAATAATTTTATTGGCAGATCGGATGCGAATAACAATTTTCCAATAAGAAAATAAATGTATTAGAAATAAAGTGCGCACCTTTATAATTGAACGTTGATGGGAAAATTTAGATTGCCTTACCGATATATATATAATCGATAAAGTGTCTCTAATGTATAGCTAGATTACATTATAAGAAGTAGCAGAAAAATGTCGTCAAAGTACATGTTAAATGAAATGAGCGAAAAGGCAATAAGCGGAACTACGAGAAGAATTTTTTTCGCCCAATGTAATCTAATTCCATCCATCCGATATCGATTCGAGCTGTAACTGACAAATAGCGTGATATTTCATCACGCTCACTGAATAATAATAAAGAATAGACAGGGCACAATTCCCACTGCTGATATTTTATTTTCTATATATTTCTCTATATTGATCTGAGCGCGACATTGTATCATCCATAAACCTATATATTTCCGTTCTGCGTTTCCTCTTTTTAATTTCATGTGTTACAATTATGATCCTCACTATAGTATTACTATTTGAGCTTGGAGCAGTTTCAACTTTTTGGTCTATCAGTGTAGTACATACCTACCTATTCACCTTTATAGAAAATATGCTGCACAAATAGTCGAGCAATGATAAAAAGTCTGTAAGGTATAAAGCACGCGATTGTTCTGTTTATTTGGAGAAGCAAAGAAATACATACAAAGGATTTGACGGCATATCCAGCTATAAGTTGTATGTCGGTACTTGAAAAATTCAATATTGCTTAGACTGATTGAAATATGCTTCTTTTATATTTCATAATACCTAATTCAATTTTTGTTATTTCAACTCAGTTTCATATATCCATTAAATATGATCATCAAATTTAATTAATGATTATTCGATTTTTTGTTGATTAATGCTATAATTTCATAGTTGATCCATTCACATTTCAGTCTAATTAATTAAATGAATATGTTGGAGTGACCTAATTAAAACACTAATTATTAATTTAATTTCAGCAATATTTCGCAAAATTATAAATTATTATTATTTATTAAAGTTAAATCAAATGTATGATTAATAAATATTGCATAATAACATTTAAAATAATATTTAAAATATACAATTATTTTTTAATTCGTACCTTTTAATCATTTTTTATCTTTAGATTTGTCTATCGTTTATGAATCTAGAATTTATAATAACTAATACACATCTTTTTATAGTTGAAGTAAATGAACCCAAAGTGCTAAAATTTAACAAAATCAATCTTAAGCTGGACTTTGTGGCCTTATGAGTTATTTGACTATACAGGGTGTCCCACTCTGAGTAGTATTACATGGCTATCTTTGTTAGTCTTGCAGTTAGAGATTCGGTTAAATAGGCAAAGATGTGCAGTTTTTTATTTTTATTTATAATTTTTTTTAAAATTTGCAATTTTCCGAGCCATTCCGAAATTATACGGAAAAAACCAACATTTTCACTTTTTAATAATGTCAAGTATCTCAAGAAATAATAACTTTAAGAAAAATTGTTTCAAATAAAAGTTATTTGAATTCATAAACAAAATCTAAATAGGTAATAAAAAATTTGTTTCAATATACAGTTTGTGAGATATTGACATCGACTTTCTTATTTCAAATGGGCGCCATATTTGATTTTTGCATCAATAAATTACTCTTTTTTTTCTGTTTCCGAAGATGTGTCACACTCTCTTATTTGAATAAATAGTTTTTAGGTTTTTTAATTTTTATATTTTACTATAAGAAAGAACTGGAAGACAATTGATTGTCATGTTATAATTTAAGAAAATTGGAAAAACAAATGAGTAAGAGTCAACAAATTGATAGAAAATGCAAAATTAATTAAATTAAACGTAGATAACGA
>JARJEA010002649.1:0-22734 GCA_030264595.1 Oligota sp. GC000189
TTTTTTTTAATGTGTCCGCTCATTTTTTTAATCACCTTCTAGCTGCCAATTAGTATCATTGCACCGTTTTGCAATGTTCATCGCTTTTCGAATTGTACCAATTAGTTTATAGTGAAAAAATATCGATTTAAGAAGACTTATAAGATCGGAATATTTAGGACCTGCTTGGATCGGGATTTTTAATACATGTAGTAGTAAAACAAAAGCAAAACCCGAGCTAATGTTTACTTGTATTTGTATTTGACTTATTAAGAGTATGCGCAAATGTTTTAAGGAGAATAACAAACAGAATTGCAGGATGCTTTTGAGAATGAGATATTCTGAAAGTAAATTTTCTTTGTTCTTTCTATTTGAACCGGATCGTAATCCGGTTGAAATTAAAACACTTTTAATCGAATCGAGCGTAATATAATATAAAGATATAATAATAAAGGGGTTGATCTTATGATTTTTAGATAAAAACGTTGGATACATATAATATCGTCGCATAGGAGAGACATTTGCGCATTAGTTTAAGTTTATTGCAAATCGCGCGCTTGCATAAACAGCGGAGATTTCGTGATAATAAAGCCGAGATGTGATTTTGTCTTAGAGATATGTTTGCTGAACCTCTGTCGCTATTTCTATACATACGTTACGTGCATTAGCAAATGGGGTTTGCGAGCTTTGCGGTGCGCTGTCACAATATAGGATGAGGTGGCAGGGAACGATCACGATCACAGAACATATCAGGATGTAGTAATAAAATAAAGTGGGTGAGGTTTTGTGATTTAGCTAGTGTGCCTGTTCGCTATTCGACTTCTTCTTCGAATGCTATAGCTGCCGCCACCGGGATATAGAAAAGTGCCGTCGTCTGACTTGCGTGTTCGAGAGTATAAACCAGCGTAATCACGGTAATTGCTCGACAGATTTGAACGTCTCGTCACTGCGGGTGGATATCTATCTACATTTGGATTTTACCCATATATATATATATATATATACAGCCATTGCTCTGTTTTCCATTACTTGTATGTACGAATACACACAATGTTCAAAGGCAAAGAGAAATGAGTTGCCTTTTCATGAATTTGTATTGTTAACGAACTCCCCAAGAAGAGTCTAATGAGTGCAGTCTCTTAATTTCCCCTTCGCGTTTTGCATTTTACCCAAATTATACACTCAAAAAAATCAAAACAACGGTCGAAACAAATCAACTAAAACCTATGCAATCGATTAAAATTGATTTCCACTAAAAAAAATGTTTCGATAATCAACCGCATGATAATCACTAATAGCATTTACGCGCAATTGAAACATTAATAAGACTCGCATATTCTCGAAAGCATTTAAAGTGCGTATATATATATATGTATATACTGAATAATAATAATAAAAGGAGCGAAAAGACGGTACTTGGATGAAAGCCTGCATCATTGTAGTCCTGTTTTTCCTCCATTCCTCTTTGTTGTTTTTTTTTATTTTTCCTACTCCCTAGGTTCATGAAGGAGCAAAGCGATTGAACGCGTGTTGAAGTGAGAGTAGCAGCGAGCGAAAGAGGGATTCTTCGCTCGAAAGTATAATCAGCTGTCTCGTGTTGATCCATTATTATTCCAAATGGGATGTAGAATAAGAATTAAAGAAGTGGATTTATCGGATCACCTGTTGAGTGGATTTACTAAACGGTTTCTGGCTTTATGGATTGAGCATTGGGGTATGAAATGACAAGTATTGATAAATTGTCGTACACACAAGATATGCATTATTAAATGTATAACTTGTCGCTAACATACGGATACCGTCATAAAATATCCACCTATGGGTATGCATACTTTACTTTTCTATATATACGGCATCCCAAAATGATAAATTAAGTAAAATGTGCCGCACGGATGTTTTTAAAGTGAATTGCGACCAAGGGGTGGCTCCGACGAATTCGTCTTTAGCATATAATACCAAAAACGATTAGTCTGAGCGACGTATTCATTTAATAAATGAACCTTTTATATACGTCGCGATTACTTGAATGAACCTGTATTCAAACATATGGTGAGTATTTTTATATTTTCAAGTATAAGACCAATTTCCTTGAGAGCACTGGAAATGGCTAGGAACCAAGACGTAGAAATGTAGCTAATTCTTTAAAAATGTAATACCACCTGGAAGTTTTATCACGCAAAGGAAGCTTTATTAGAAATTTCGTTGGCCAAAGCGGGATAGGAGTAAATTGCACGTGAAGAACATCCTTAAACACCTTTATTGCCAATCGATCGAACCGAATCTGTATTTAGAAATATTGCCACCCGTTTAACGCCACTCACTTCGTATATGATGTCCAATAAAGGTTTGTTCTTCTAATGGATAGATTTATAAAATGCATTAAGTAAAAGAAAATCCATTAATTTTAAACCGGAGAGGGAAGAAAAAAAATTGCGGCAGTATAGAGTAAAAAAGAGTAAAAGTGAAAAGGTGTAAATCGATCGGATCGTTATGCACCGAAACTTCTCCATTGAAAGTACACACTTCCTTATTGTCCCGACGGAACCGCTTAGATAATTTTTAATAGGAATTCATATAGTTTTCATATAAAAAATTTATTATATCCCAAACTCATTATTATGGCTTTATTCATAGAGTGCTATAGGAAATATGCTTTTATATCCATGGCTAAAATTAGAATATACCGAGTCGAGCAATAATCAATATATAAGGTGAATTTGTTCATTTTTTATTTTACTTATCACATTAACCAATTTATGAAATCTTTTGTGTAAATTTTTTATATTTATTAAAATTTTTGTTGCGTTTAAACTAAAAGACAAAACTGACAAGTCAAAAGTATTTTTGAGCAATTTTTTTTTATGCGAGACTGAAATCGGCCAGTCATTTGTACATTTTTTATAAGAAGAGGGTACAACATACCGTTTTCTCGTTGGTCTCATTAATTGCAGCACCCCTGTTCTTTAGACATTTACCAGAAAGCTCAATAATCGTTTAATGTTTTTACCGTCTGCTAACTGTTTAACTACTCTTGAAATGTATTGTAGCTTTTGGACATTTGGTAAAAAATTTATGTCAGATTTCTAAAAAAAAATGTTGTATTAATTACTAATTAAATAAAAACGTATCAAACTTACCTATATATAAAGACATCGTATAGTCCAACCTTTGTTTACTCTAATTACATGCTGTCAAACTTTTTATTTCACTTTTCTACCTTTACCTTTACACGACGGGATGCTCTCAATAAATTCTTAATAAATCATATTGCTCGCATTGGTTAAAACCACTCGCATTTGCTCTTATTTGTTGCACGGTTAATATTTTATTCAAAAAAACAATCCACACCCCATTTCTGTTGTCTCTTTCAAAGAGCATTTATATATATAGAAGAAAACACGTGAAACAAAAAAAAATTCAGCGAAGGCTACAGAAACTATATATTATCCGAGTGTCTTAATATCAACGCTGTCGGATTTTGAGACAGTGTCAGTAACAAATGCGAAAACACTTTCACCTTTCGTGGACAGTAAGAATAAAATATTGTCAACTATTATAGACTTATATATGTATATATATAGTATAGTATGATATAGTTTTAGGACTAGCTCGGAAATATATTACACCATCCGTCACTCATTTCGTGCCAGCTTTTTCTTCTACTCTTTTGTTTCGTTTTATGATTTCCATTTGATGGATGCTAAAAATAAATTGCTAATATAAGAAAGAGCAAATATTACTACATGAGGGGCGCGCAATATTATTTTTTAAATGGGATGAATTTACCAAGAAATTAAGCACATATATGTATTCAAGAGATAATATATTTACTAGAATAGTGGTCGTTAATTTAAATTAGAAGTAAAGTAACTCAGGTGTAAAGCATCTGGCTCCCCAGGTTCCTCACTTTCGTTCATAATCATAACGCACTGCCGATCAAGCTACATGAATAACAAACCACTCTATTGGAAACGTAGATAGCAATATTAATCGGACATATTATATATTATAAACTTGAGGCTGAATTTAGTGCAAACGTGGCAATTGGCCTATATTTGAAAATTTCTTATAAATACATGTGCAAATACGGGCCGCAATTAAGAACTGCATTAATTGAACCATTTTCGATCCTGTATGATATGTGCGATTTGTAAATGAATTCAATTTGGGTTGCGGTCAATTGACAAACAAATAAGTGTGAATAATCAATTGAAACTCACATATCTAATTGTGATTGTTTTCAACAATATATACCGGCAAATCGATAGAAATAAATAGTTCATTGTATGATGATCTGCCATAGTGGTTCAGTCGGTGCCCTAGCTGTTAATTCACAAGAGACCTTTGTCCATCAGATTCGATCGATAATAATTCGTCGACCGATTCACCGATGTAATTCATTCTAACAATATTCGGTAATATTTGATTTAATTTCAATTCATTTACCTCGTGCCCCCGATATTCCCGTGTAATTTTATATTCCACGATTATATATTAACGCGGTTTTTTTTCCGACTCTGATACGCTATTTATTGGCGGGGCTTTAATTTAAAGACGCGGTGTATTTAAATTATTGTCGCCTTCGCGTAATTTGCGTGTTCTGCTTAATATCTAAAGTTATCTCTGCAGATACTTAATAAGATATTCTATCGGTGCTTTGATCGTTTTTTGTTAAGTGTATTGGCATGGCAAGGTGATTATTAAAAGTTATTGGGACATGCTAGAGGAACTTTGTGTAGTAATTAATAATTATTTAGTGTGCAAGCTGCAAAGACATTAACTATTCGGAAAATATGTCGCCTATGCGATAACTTTTTTGCAAAGTTTCGCAAAAATTGAAAATTTACGATCTATTCGAATATATTGTGACTAATAATGTAATAAATTTATAATTGCGTTAATATTGATGATCGTTACGCAGAGATTTTAATAAAATATGAAACGTTAATGTCAAAGAATAATTATAATGAAATGCAAACAATAATTAGTACGCTATGTCAGGATAGGCAAAAGCTTCTTTGTTTTCTTATCGATAAATTCACGTTTAGAATAACGTCTTATATAGAAAACTAACAAATCAAATCGTTAAATAATGGGACTTTCTATAGGATATAGTTCAATTGCGGTTTGCACTTCGATATATCATCTCTCCAACTAAACTTGTCAGTTCTCATACGGTAGAAACTATAAACAAATGAAGACTGAAAAATGATTTGGGGAAAATTTGCAGTCAAAACGGGGTAAAAAATTACAATCCAGTAATTTTACATGTAAACTATAATGAAAAATTACTTATTTACCTGTTAATATAATTCCAAATAAAGCAATAATGTTAATTTACCAAATAAATGTTATATTTGATCTAAAATAAATAAATAATGATTTTACACTTCTTATATAGCTGAAAATATTAAAATTGCAATGCAATACAAATTGTATTGATGAATAAAGTGATCTGGGATATTGTTTTATGGCTTCCATTGAAAAGAAGAACTTATCGGATCCATCTGCAAATAAATAATTGATAATACTGTTAAAATGTAACTTGCAATAAACTCACCTTTAATAATATGAGGAGTTGAGCAAATGTCTTCTACAATATCACCTATATTTAAAGTATTATTTAAACATTTGATAAGGTGGTCCATATTTTCTTTAAAACGTTTGCAAATTATTTCGATTTATTTCCGATAGAACGAAATTGTTTATACATTTACTTAGCACCAAAACATAATCTTAATTCAAGTACTAATATAATATATAGTTAAATTTCAAAGGAAAATCAGGAAAATAGACATATTTTTATTAAAATACACGAAAAACTTGTAAATTTACTGACCAAGCTTTTATTTTTAGAGTGCAGTATTTCATCATTAAATATTTGCAATGTTTTTTTTAAATATTTGGTATTCATTTACAGAATTATAACTGTGCGATTCACAAAAAATGTTGTTGTAAATTTCATTTAGAATATTGCACCAATTAGTTTCAGTGAATAATGATGAAATATTTTGTTTTCTTGCTTGTGTCATATGCAAGTAGCAAAATGGATGATGATGATTTATAAAAGATATTAGTATTGAGTAAATCGAAACAGTGAATTAAAATTAATATATTATCAATTCGAGTGCGCTTACTGCCTCTTTACTCTTCTTGCATACCGTTATTGTTCACACTAAAATATATTCCCGGCTAACTTTTGGTGAAAATCGATTTTCCAAAATACACAACCAACTATAAAATAGGTAAATTATTAAGTTTTCAACCAACGCCCAGTATAATACATATATTTGGTGTAAACAACAACATATGCATTATTAAGCAACTTTGACAGGAGTACAGAATCAGCGAATTAGCAAAGCCCGCGAATGCACTTATAATGTTGTTTAAATAGGCTAAACCTAATTGGATAATCTTTGAAAACTATAATTGGACCGAACTCTCGATAAGACTCCCCAAAAAAATAAAAGAAGGAATCGATCAGTGGTATGCTCTATATATTATATTTCACTAATTCGATGACAAAACGGAAAAATCTGTAATTAATACGCTCCTATTTTCGAACACAAAATCGACGAAACGTCTAAATTTAAATTGAATTTAATAATTTATAGAATAATATAGAAACGTTTTTTCAATAGTAGACGACAGTTCCTGGGGGAAATTTTCTTAGCTCCCCTTGGGCTAATCCGCAACTACTACTGGTTGATTTCGTACAGGTAAACTTGAAAAACGCAATGAGAACGACGAACAAATACATTTAATTTTTTACTCCGTATAGGTTTTTTCTTTGGCTCTCCACTACAAAAAGAAAAAGAAGAAAAAAAAAATAGAAAAGATATACACTGTACGTAATCGAATCGAGAAAAATAGGTGCGCGGAAAATACATGACCGACCATCATATATCTTCCGCTAGCTCTTTTGGGTATTAGGATACCAGTTAAGAATGATGTAAAATATGCTCACATTCAATATTTCTTCCTGGCTATAGATTTCCAACATTGAGAAATTGTGGTAAATATAAACGAGACGCTTACGTTAAACGTGTTGTGAAATGACTACTGACTTGAAGATTGATATTCCAACATACTCGAGCAATACACCGGCTTATCCGTTCGCTTATTAATTATTCACGTTTCCTAGAGAGCCAATAGATGATTTCTATTATTAAATATTTATATTCATTATTTTAAGAGCGTCGTAGCAATGGACGCCTGTCATAATTGTTGCTATATAAAACCTAAATTTGCAGACTATATACTATAGATACAGATATATTGCGAAACACTTGATATATGTTGTGCTCGTATGCTCAGACTCGGAGGTATAAGGAGTATAAGGACTCATGCAGGGTCTGCGTGGCCACTTTGTGTTTACCATGAAACTTTGGAATGAGAAATTATTTTAATTAAGTTATAGATTGTAAATTCGTAACTTTAATAATTAAATGGATATTTGATTGTATAGTAGGTAGCAAGTGGTGGCGTATAATGCACACCCGATGTCGAGTGTACGAATATCGTAAACATGGACTAGGACATATTGCAGAGACCAAAATTAGATGGCTCCTCCAGAGCTCCTGGGAGGATAATACTGGGGTTGGGAATCAACAACAGCGGTGGTGCACGTATTTCTTGACAGTGACAGATTCGTCCCAGGCTACACAACAGAAATACTTGTGCATATCAAATATATAAATTGGGATATCTATATTATTAATTCAGGATTCGTACAGTAAACATTCTTTTATTATAACTCTTGTACTATTCTTTTACTATTTTATTTAATAGTCGTACTTTTTATAACCCGTGTCTTGCAACTGATGGGTGCTGCTTACAGTTGAAAAATTCCTTTTGTTTTTATCACATCATAACGAAAGTGCCCTAATTTTTTCTCCCCAACTTTTTTTATTAATCATCCGTTCTTTTACATTTTGCTTAGTTTTTTTTTTGTTTTGAAGACACATATATAGATACTTTCAAGTATTTTCTCTTCTCAATCAAAAAATGCTTTGTAATATTTTAATACCTTAATTAGACTGGAGTGCAAAAGAGAATGAAAAACTTGACTTTTAATTAATAGTTGGAAGTTTCTAATGTGTTTCCTTCTTTATAATAAAACCAATTTACAAGCAATGTGGTTGAAATCTTTTTCCATTTTTGTTTAAAATTTTCTTAAAAATGAATGCTGAAATAAAATTTTTTTAAATTTAGTACCGATTACTTTCGCGGTGCGCACTAAACATTAATCGTATTTTATTGATAATGGCTTCAATGAGTAAACAATTATTTGTAAACAGGCATTATCTCTCAGACATTTTGTGTATTCATCGAAATAAAATAATCAGTTGTCTAATATAATTGTTAAATGAATTATTTACAAGTTAATAACAATGATAAAAGCACTTGTTTTTAAAAGTAATTATTAAAAGGTTATTCACTTCCTACAATTTTAACACTTTAAAAAACGAGAGGAATAATTTCATAATTGATAAACTGGTCGTATTTTAATTCATATTTTCATTTGTTTTTGTTTTCAAAATGTCAATATGTATTGAACATATTTGTGATGAACATCCGATATTATGCATTAGAATATTTTATCCTTGGATAACTTCTTTTTATCCTTGCAATAAAGTTGCCTACATTGAATCCTGTTCTAAGATATGTTTAAAAGCATGGCGCCAAGTGGCGAGCAGCGATACTTCCAGAAATTTATACTGGCATTCCTGCCATACCGATCCTGTTACAGATGGCATTTCTATCTCTTTCGATAATTCAAATTCCTGCTGGTAATTGTTCGTTTCATTTGTATTCAGCAGCTGAGCAGCAAAAAAACAGAAAACTATTGAATTACAAAATTTTAGAATTGCTTATCATTATAATCTACTTTGATGATT
This sequence comes from Oligota sp. GC000189, assembly GCA_030264595.1. NCBI lineage: Eukaryota > Metazoa > Arthropoda > Insecta > Coleoptera > Staphylinidae > Oligota > Oligota sp. GC000189. The sequence goes on from JARJEA010002649.1 coordinate 8,880, forward strand.
TTTGTTATGAATACTTTTAACAAAAAATTTATACGTTAAAAGTAATTGAAACTGGGAAAACTTTAAGATAAATTCTTTTATGGTTACATAAAAATTTTACTATAATAAAAATCAAGCGATTAATTTAACAGCTAGCGCTGTTAAAACATTTTAAAGTCACGTTTACTTTTTCATTATTCTACCTGTTGGTATTGATTACGTTTTGAATGAAAGCAATGAAATAATATTTGTGTGATAAACGAGTTTTTAATTGCGCTATATAGGTAGGAAGTATTACTATGATTATTGCTCGTTTCGTGGACGGCCAATGTAACATCCAAGTACATATAAAATATGAAAATTGTAGAAGAGCAACAACAACGGTTAGGAGAGTAAACAAGGTAGGTACCATTGTGATTGACAAAAGTAAATAATGACGATGATTAAAAAATGATTTTGGACTAGCGATTGACCGCTTCAACAATGACCAATTTGACTTCCTCTACTCTAAACTTTTGCTGCCCCACCAGTTCATATTTTGCCCATGGTTAGTACTGCCACTATAGCTATACTACTGTTTGATAAGTTATGCGTTCGGTCAAACATTGATTGGATGGCATTGGGAATTCGCGAGAAATTCAAAAAGTGGAATTAATTTATTCCGCGCATCTAACACCGCAGTCACCGGTAACCGATTGCTTCTAATCAATGAAGATTTGAACATGAAAAGTCCAAGTGATCGAAGGATTATTTAAATCAATTATATAATTATAGTTATTCGTATATCAGTGCACCACGAATTTCGATCCAGAAGAATCGCGGCCAAAACTTCGGTTAACCTTCATGATATTTTAGTTCTTCGAGTCCTAAACCCTAAATCAGTTTCGTAAGTATTCAATTAATCTTTACTACTTTGTTGATTAAGATCATATTATGTTTTGTGTTCGGTATTAAGGCCAATAACGACTGCACTATTATATTATTTAAAAATAGTCGCAAAACAGTCGCGCAGTCATTGAATTATACCTTTATATATATGAAATTAATTTGCAAAGGTCTAATTTTGTGGTCTTTATGTAGACAGAGCGGGTCCGCCCACGAATCAATTGTTTACTTCGTTTTTAAATTAAACGACAATGTTTTATCGGAAATAAATAAATAAAATTTCCACATTTTCATTTATACTTTCAAACCTCTACAAAGGAACTTTCTTAGTTTTATTTACTATTGCCATTGGTGCTTCACTAAAAGTGAAATTTTAATCATTTACATTACGCATCATCGGTGCGATAGATAATGTACACATTGGTGGATAAATGATTCATTATCGTCCTCAATAAAAAGAATTTCTTATGAATCAATCTCCCATTGATAAACGAGTTGATTTGAAAATTTTTTTTGCTAAGGATGTTGAAAACAATTGACAATCTCTATATACGCAGGTCTATCTGCCATACAATGAGATTAATAATTTAGCTATGACTTGACAATTTTTCTCGTGCTGCAACTTTACTGGAAATGTTAATGATAAAATAATAATATAATAATTGCGTAACCATTCATATATTATTACATTATTATGGGCAGTTGCATAAGTATGTTAGACCCCAAAATTAAGTTAATTCCACCATGACATTTAATAAAGTGTCTATTGAAATATATTTGTTTATTTAGTTCTTTCAATGAAATGCAATTTTCAAATGACTTGATTATCACTGTTGATATTTCTATTGAAATTGCAACAAATAATTGCTCTCCGTCGAGTAAAATCAACATAGATTTGGAAAACGACTTGTAAACATTTAACTTACATAATGGGCAGTCTAATTGATGTTAAATTTTTGTCGATTATACTTTGACTGTACATTCCGATTGCACGCGACATGGAAATTATTGAGTTTTCTTTGTTGTTTCTCGTTACATATTGTTCAAAAGTAAACGGATCTTGTTTTCAAAGTGTCCCAAGGCTCGGAATTTTTATTTTTTTACCTAACTATATAGTATTACTACATATTTTATTGGTCTTCATATTTCAATTCAAGTTTTATCATATAGGTAAAAAAATATTAATATTATAACGGTCCATTCATTTATAATTTTACAAGAATTTGTTTTTTTTTGCAGTGTTTAGATTAATTATTTAAAAATGGAAAAAGAAACTTGGTTGAAGTCGATCTTGGATCCCATCAGAAGAGACTTTAAGCAGAAGGAATTGGTGCCAGTCAAAATCCTATTTTTTGTTCACATGTCAAGTAAGTAAATTCGCGTAAGATTCTTTCGCTTATTTCCGATATAATTAAAATACTCAAATATATAAAAATGTAGAAAGTGTGTCACACACGTGATTGATTGATTTAATTATGCAGGGTGAATGTCGAAATGAAATGTATCGAAAATAGAATCATAATTACCGTTAGCCGAAGATGTGTATCTCGCAATTAATTGCTTTGCGAACATCATCACAATCATCACAATATGAACTAAACATGTTTACCGAAATTACAATAAACCAAATGGAAAAAATTACCTTGAACAGATTCGATTAGAGATTTGAAATTTTTAATTTTCAAATTTTATTTACATATTCATATATTATTATTACATTCGCGTTAATTCCAAAATAATTCAAAATACCAATTCCATCCAACATTCTTACAAGTATCGACAAGCTCGTGAAATTCGCAAATGAAAAAATTCCTCAAATAATTTACACGTAGTTTTTTGTCACGTTTGTAACTATTCTAGCTATTTTGGTCCTTTATCCTTATTTTACAATCCACATGCGGGAATTGGGGATTAATGTAGAAGAAACGGCTATCATGTCTTCGTTAACCCCTTTCGTCGGTATCCTGATGCCTCCTTTGGCCGGATTGATAGCGGACAAAATTGGAAATTTTAAGGTAAGCTATTTATTTACAAAAATGCTAATGTGCTAATTAAAATAGTAAATGCCATAATATATATGTTATTTATAAACACTTTTTATGCGTGGGTTTTTACAATCGAGTATATACAGCGAAACCAAAATATCAATAAAGTCGAGTTTTTTTTTATTGCAGATTATGCTCACATTGTTTTCAATTTGTAGTGGATTATCGGCGCTTTTGTTACTTCTCATACCAATTGGACGAATACGAATTACGTATCCGAGTGACATTGTGCTCGGTGTGTCTTGCACGGCAAGCAATCCGTTGCTCTTTTCTCTGTACGAAGATTATCCTTGCGACGTGCGCGCCGCCGAAGACGACTTCGCGACCAACGTGAACGTGCAATCTTGCGGATTCGTGTGTCACGCGTATTTAAATGAATTAGACGCGGACGCAGTAATGCGTTTGCCCCATTACGACCTACAAATGCACAAAGTCCAAGAGAATCGTACAACTTCGGTCCGATTCACCGTTCCACCTGGTCGCGCATATTCGAAGCCAAAAACCGACGACCAGATAACAAACCACGAGAAGCTCTTTAACGACGATCGTTATTCCACGGCAATTCGAAAATTATCGCGCAACTCCTACTATTTTCCCTCCGCCAATTTGTTTAATATTAGTTGCCCTTTGGTCAACACCGCCGACTATGACGTCGAATCCTCCTACAATGAAACCGATGTAGAGAAACATTTCGATCTGCCGACCACATCTACATTTTACCAATGTCGATATAGCACCGCAGGTCCCAACGTTCCGCGATCCGTGTCTCTCAAGCTTTTGGCCCTTAACCAGACCGACGAAGATTTCGTCGAGGATCGCAAACAATTCGCCGCTACATCCTTAGGTCTTCAGCAGGGTAATCATCAAGCTCTATGCGCGGAAGGCTACGCGCAAAATAAGGATTTCTTGTCCATACGTTTGGCCTTGACGGATGAAAATTTCACGGAGGTTTACAAGAATATTGACCTTGGTTCTTGTGCGCCAAGATGTTTAGCCACAGGATTACGTAAGGATTTCTGTTCGAATCAGAAGCGCGTCATTGAACTGGACATCGACTTTACATTTTGGACGTACCTTTGTGTGCGGGTCTTCATCGGGATCATCGGTGGTACCGCGTACACGATGTTCGAGGGGGCGGTCATTGCGATCTTGAGGGAATACAAAGCTGATTATGGGCTGCAAAGAATTTACGCACAATTGGGAGGTATGATTAGTTCTCCGCTATCCGGTCTGCTCATTGACTACGCGAGTCGTGGAAAAGGATATACAGACTTCAGGCATGTAACTATTTTGATTGCAAGCGATTGCTTAATCGAATAATCGATTAAGGTAATCGAGACAATAGGCACATCAATTAAGATGTTTACTTTCACTTGTAACATCGATTTTAATTAATTGCATGAATCACAAATCGCTTTAATTTAGATATCCAACCAAAACAACATTTTTTAGCATAGATAAAAGAGGTTCTTTTGACCTTAACTTTTAATTGCCCGAGCAATTGCTTAAGACTTTACATTTTCGTCCGTTTAGGCAATGTTTCTAAACACTTGACGTGTTTGGGAATACGATGCCTAAATGAACGAATCCTCCTGACGAATATGTATAGTCTTAAGCAATTGCTTAGGCAAGTATGAGTTAATTACAAAAGAACCTCTTTTAACTACGCTAAAAAAATTATTAACAAACGTTCGTATTCGTAATATCGCTCAAAACATGTATTATTAATTTTTAGGCCGGTCTTCTTCCTGTATTGTGGATTAAAGGTGACAAGTGCTTTGTTGATGCTTTTCATAAATTTGGAGTTTAAAAGTCCTGCGAAAAGCGTTGTGGCAGATGTGAAGTCTGTTATAAAAGTAGAATTGCTGTCATTGTTTGTCGCTGCTTTCCTCCTAGGTAAATAATTTACGTTTTCCGCGGATTACAACCAATTTCTATTAAATTTTTCCTATAGGTTCCGCGTGGGGATACATCGAAAGCTTCTTGTTTTGGTTACTGGAGGATCTGGGCGGGACGAAATCGTTAATGGGTTTAACGATCACCGTCGGAGGAATACTGGGAATTCCTCTTCTAGCCTTCTCGGGCATTCTCATTGAGAGATTCGGACACGCCAATATTATTTTCCTGGGATTTTTGGCTTATGCCGCACGCCTATACGGGTATTCGATTATTTACAATCCGTGGTGCTGTTTAATTTTCGAAGCAATGGAGTGCCTTACCCAATCTCTTTGTTTTACCGCAGTAGTTACCTATGCAGCTAAATTATCTTCAGTTACCACCGACACAACTATTCAGGGAATCATCGGAGGACTCTTTTATGGAGTTGGTAAGCATAACCGAATGGATTTGTTTGTGTATGCGGGATAACTAACGATATTTGCAGGGAAAAGTGCCGGTAGCTTAATCGGCGGATATTTAATCAAATTTTTTGGGATGCGAAACACATTTCAAATATTTTCGGCTGTGACTGGATTTACCGCTTTATTATACTTCGCGTTTTATCATCTGTACATGAAGAAACACAGTGCTTTAGTGTACGGTGCCAAAGACGACGACGATATGAAAAAGGAGAACGGCGGTTTAAGTGAACCAAAGGATTTTAACGTGGAAAAGGTTAAGGACGACAATAAATTTAGCAAAAGTAATTTGGCGTACGAAGAGACGGAACTTAAAGATACGCCTAATCAAAATTCGAATTCAACTAAAGAGACATCACAAACACACAAAAATGAAGTCGTCTAGCAAATAATCTTTAATTTAGTTCTAAAATTAAAAAAGTGTAAATATATGAAATGATATTGACAATCGTTAATTTATTCTCTAAAGTTTTGTTCGATAAAGTTCAATAAAATGATATCTACAAAAAGTCTTCGTTCTAAAATAACTTAATCGCGTTTTAAATATAATACATTGAAAATATTTCACTATCACCTGCAGAATTCAGTTTAGCTAATTGTTTTACTTACATTTATACAATCACTTTCATCGCTGCCGTCGTTGCATTCGATGAACCCATTGCAAATGCGACTCTTTGGTAAACACTCGCCCAAAGGACATCGGTGTCCATTGCAATGAATTTTACCTGTACTGGTCGGGTCAGTGTCGTTACCGATGTTATAGATATAGGAATGAATCCAATTGATGTAATGCGATACCTTCGTGTAAACACCCGGACGATACGCACGAGCGCATCCGTAACCGTTACTCGTGATTCCGTGAAGAACCCATCGGCCGTCGTTTTCCGAGCACATCAGGGGACCTCCGGAATCGCCCAGACACGCATCGCGACCGCCCCGCTCGTATCCCGCGCAGAACATGTCGTCGGTCACTTGGTACAGAGGAAGAAACAGGGTGCGCTTGCGACATTCCGCCGTCGATATTATCGGAACTTGGACTTCTTGTAGGGTGTCCGCTGCGAACAAACGATGCGTAATTAAACATAAAATTTATTTCGACTTACGAAAAATTCTCCCGATCTCGAAGAGCTGGCCCCATCCGACCACCGTGCAGATTTTGCCATCCTTCGGGGCGATTCCCGCGGGAGGAAGACATATCGGTCGAACGTAGTCGCTGAACACAACCGGCACTTGCATTTTCAACAACGTTATGTCATTTATAAAGCCTACATCGACATATCCCGGATGTAAATAGATTTTTATTATTGTGCGCAATTGCTCGTAAGGTGATGGTAAAGATGTACCACGTCTTAGATTGCCTAGACGAGCCACCCAATGCTCCTGCTGTGAACTGTAATTAATTACAATTTATATTTTAATATTTGGTTGTTCTTTGGTAAAATTACTGGTAAAAACAGTGTCCTGCCGATAAAAGCCATCGGTCGCTTATCAGAGTTCCTCCGCATTGGAACTCGCCCTCTTTGTACAGGGCAGCTTGCCAAGGCCAGGCGCCTAGACCCGCATTGCCGCCTCCAACGATCCTGTAAAATCGACTGAAACTTATATTCACGCGATGAAAAATTTAGCGCGTACTATTCACCTAGCGTTCTTTTTCGTTGAAATTTGTGGTCTTGCCCCGCATTCCAATGAAGCACACTTCACGGCCACAATTTCTCTATTGTCGCATTTAGTAGATTCAAACGTCAAGCTTGATTTGCTACTATTGTCGTATGATATTTCGTAATAAGGAGTTTCCTGATATAATTCATTCAAGACATTCTCCTGGATGACTATTGCTGAATCTAAACGACTGAGGAATAATGCGTAAATTTAAATTCTGTAAAGCACTCGCGTTCTTTTTTTTATTAGTTACCTATAGGTCATTGCCTTGCAGACCGCCAATCCCAAATCGGCAACTGGCCAATTCGTTTTCGATTCATTATTTACTTCGGATGAGGAATAATTTCGAGCGCACAACTTTCCCCACTTACCCTCTTTGCGCACCATCAACAACCCTTCGGAGTTATATGAGAAGCTGTCGGCCGAAGATAAATCCGAAGCAACTGTCACGCATTGCCGTTCGTCATCGCCATGAGGACAATCGGGAATTCCATCGCATATCGAAGTTTTATTAATACATACTTTAGAATTACTGCACACGTACTGGCCAGGTACGCACCAATCTGCAAAAAAAAGTGCCATCAACACGTGCACGGCGTGTAATTGAGGAAGTGCTACATAACACACAGTTCATGCACACTAGCCGTAACAGAATCATGAACAGTTAAAACTTAAGCGCGCTCATGAATATTATGTATATGAATATAAATACCATATGTTACAATTCTCAAGCAATTAAATGGTATGGATTTTGTATGCAGATATAAATACGTACCGCACCGGTTTTCATCGGAGAAGTCCCAACAATCGACGATGCCGTCGCAGATTTTCTTGATCAGAAATTGCGAGCGCAAGTAATCCGCGCAATTGCAACCGATCTCGTCCGAGCCATCGTTGCAATCCACCAAATTGTTACATCTCGTGGAGTTCGGTAAACATTGTCCGTCCCCGCACTTGATGCTAAATTCGTTGCATTCCGTTGAATTCGCAGAACTGAAGTGGAGATTTGGCGCCGATGATGATTTGTCTTGTTCCGTTAGATAATTCGGCACTTTGTTGAAAGTCTTCGTGAGCAAATTGAAGCCGTTTTGGTGATTGTTGGCCGAGGAGACCGCCTTTACCGAAATAACCTGATCCACCGTTGTATCGTTCGGATGAAGTTTGCTGATTTTAGACAATTCTTGGATTTTTTCCGGCGTCAATTGATGCGAATAAAATTCGGTAGTGGAAGGAAGTTCGGTGGCAAAATTTAGCACGCTCATTATTTGAAAGTCTTCCATTTGATTCTTCGTTGCTTTTACTCGCGTTTGTTGTGAACTAACCGATGTTACGACTTCCGTTTCCACGTATTTTATTGAATCTGTTAAAAAGCGGTTATTGTTCGGCGCATTAGCAGGAAAACTACGATTTTCCGTTGTCGTTTCATTGTCGAATGGATTTTTCGGTCTGGGTCTGACGGGTCTTCCAATTCCGGAATTAGATTTGACGGGCAATAGAGTAACCAGAGGCAATTTGGTGGTTTGCAGTAACAAAGACAAATCGTCGGCTTCGACAACCTCCACCAGACCAACATTATTACGTTCTGTAGACATAGGCGTCGTATCAGATATTTCTTGACTTGATTTAGTGGAAGTCGGTAAAGTTGTTAAAGCAACGTCATCGAAAGTATTCAATTGATCAACTTTTGAGTTGAAACCGTTCAAATCGGATAAAATGGTTGGCGGCAAGGAAGTAGTAGTGGTCAAAGAAACCATCGACGCATCGGCCAATTTGTTGACTGGTAACGGATGTCCTTGGAAATATTTGGAAGTGGCACTCTCCGCATTATAATTGTGCCAGGACAACCTCTGATTTGTATAGCTGGTGTAAATCGGTTGACTTCCTGAATGCGCATCTTGATCGTTGTTATTTGTGTGGGAAGAAGACGCTTCTTCGGTAGTTTCCCCGTCGGGCGATTGTTGATATATGGGAACCCATGGTTCCTGGTTGTAAACATTTTCCGCGTTCGTACGTAACGGCGCTTTAGGACTCGCACTGGTAGTGCTCGATCTTGATATCGTACTCACAACTGGTTCTGTTGTAGTACTGCTGGTAATCGTGACAGAAGACATGGTAGTCGTTGCTTTCGTACTTTTTTCACCGGAGGCTAACTTAAATAAAGCACTGGTCACATATGTTTCTTTTAGTTTGGAATTTAAAACTGGCTGGGTCCTTGTTAGCACTAATCCGGGCGACACCGCACTTAACTCGCTCTTGTTTTCGGTAATGTCGGCCTCCGTCTTGCTAATTTTAAACGTTCCATGAATAACTGAAGATTCTTCTTTGGTTTCGTCGGAAGGTTGCTTTCTGGTGCCGCCTAGGGTCGAAGGAGTGCTTTTTGCACCGACATTAATGTTGCTAATTGTCGTCGTCGTCAGCGGCGGTCTCCTTGTGATATTCTCCCTGGCTTTAGGGAGAGTTCTTTGGTATAAATCGGAATCGACTCTTCGGACGAAAATATTTCTCGGATCGAATACAATGTTCGCGAAAACTGGCTTCCTACTAGACGAGTCATTTAATAGAATCTCTTTGAGACTCCTCTCTATGCTATGTATATTTTTAGGCACTTTTCTTCGATTCAAAGTAATGCGAAAATAAAATGTTCTAGTATCATTACTGAACTTATCAATGGAACAAGAAACCACGGCGGGACCTAGATTAGATCGTTGATAAAGAGTTTCTAATTGCATCCTATAACGTCTCGCTTTGTCTGTAAGACCGATTATAAAACGATCTCCTCTGGACACTTTGACTTTACATATAAATGTGATTAGGGCTGCAAAAGTACAAGATAGATGCATAATAAGAATAACGTTCATTTCGGGGGTGAAACGGTACTCACGGGATGCTGATTCGGTACGCAAGGCACCCATATAGAACGCCAAACCAGCAATCGCAAGGACCGCGATAAGAACTAGAAATGTTGCGGCCGCTAACGCGATGGAACAATATTTTCCGTTCGACCTTACCGGTTTCGGTATTTGTTTAGTACCTTCGTGCTGCCATAGAAGCGCTGAATTTCTCGACGAATTTGTAAACGGACTATCTCCCTGCAACAAACACAAGACATTTCAACATGTTGAGATCACGTTTTTTCGCGCTCCAGAATGCGGAACGGTCTTTCGTGGCTACATGTACATAAAACATAGCCATTGAACCGTTTCCTCTTCAACTTCCAATCATCATCAATATAAAGGTTTGCATATAAGCATGTTCAAATGAAAATTCACAGGTGGTGAGCCAAGAATAAGTGCCACTTTATATTTATAACAACATGAAAATAACCGTAAATATGTAACCAACATTTGCTTGCAAAAATGAGCAAGTTTAATGAGAAAATGTAACAACAGTTACGTACGGGGCGACTCAATTACCTAAAATCATTGTTTTCTAACCGTTCATCGAGATGGTACAATGAGTAAACATTTCATCTAATTTTTTCTCTGCTTAAATTGCAAAATTACATTTAAGTGATTTCCCGAAGAAACGTATGTTTCAACTCCGAGTAAATTGTTCCTACAGTTTTTTATTGACGAAAATAAAAACTTGTTGAGTTAAATTTTTTACATATTTATGTAATTTTATATTTAGCATTACTATTGTTAATTGTTTATAATGATTAAAAATCACAATACGAGGTGCATTTGAACTCGTTAAAACAAAACAAAATATTATATAACAGATACAAAAGTCCATTTCACCCCTTGAATATTAATATTTGTTACTGTAATCCATCAATATATTTTTTAGTTATATTCAATTACAATCCTATAGGTACTTGTACGCTTTATAAAAAATAATGTTACGTTGTTGCAAATGGTTTGGTAGTTGGTCACTTTTATAAAATCTATTGCACAACCCCTGAAAAATATGAAAATACTAAAAATAAAATAGGTAAAGCATTGATTTAGTTTCAGCTGAAATATATACGTAAATAGACTAAAATATTATTGATTTGTTCATTCGTAAAAAAAGCATTTAAAGAAGATTTTGATTATGCAGGACTTAAAAGGGTTGAAGTTTTCCCTTAAGGACCAGTCAGTATAATAGTCATCAATCAATTGAATACAAAGCATTTGAATTGCAAGAAGTACATGCGAAAATAGATGCGTTTAATTGTTGTAATTTTGCAGTACATAGTGAGTATCGTTATAAAGGTTATAATATGAGCATCATGCCGATCTTGAAGATGCGAGAGTCCACTGCTCCGACCTGTTACGGTCAATGGCAGTGCTACGACATCGCAGGCAATTAAATACGCTTAAGAACGTTAATACAAATTATTCCCTCTTCATGTTTTAATGATACGTTATCGATAAACAAGAAGTTACAAAATTTCAAGGAAGAAATTCCAAAGCGGTTTTTATTTCGCATACGATGATCATATAATAAATAAATTTGATCAAAAGTGATAAATCATTTCATAAATTATTCCTCAAACGGTACATTGTATTATATACATTAATAATAATTAATTCATTAAGTGTGTGAAACTTTTGAACATTTGTTCTGTGTGTTTTTTTTTTTATTAATAAACAAAACGTGTTCTCAGGTAAATATAATAGCCACACATACATACTATAGTGAAATAAAAATGCTCAAAAAAAATCTACAATTTTTCAATGCGTTTTCCGCCATCATTATACACTTAATTTCGTCGCCAGTCGCAATTTCTTTGAACTGCATAAAATATAGATCGAATCGACAGAGATTCGATTAATACATCACAAAATTAATTAGATAAATTGCTACTTTTTGTAGCGGTCGTCTAATTAGAGGTCACTAGATCGCGCAATTATATTTATATCACCGGATAAGGATTACTTATGAACGGATTTCGCGCCTTTTAAACGCGGAATTACGGATGTTATCGTACGGGGCCGTAAAATAAAATTTTACACTCGCGAATTTGAGATTGGGTGAAAATTAATGAGTTCCTCCAAGAACACACGGGTGAATAACCGGCGGCGGTGTGGTAATAAATAAATTTGTACTTACTAGATACTATGTACATCCACACGCCATACAATAAAGCAGAATCTTCTTATTTCCTGTCAACGCACATGCTTTAACTCAACAAGTCTTCCTACTTACCCACTACTGCATTAGGCATTATATTAAGCGAGAACTTTATATAATTTTATTCAATTTGCATAAACATGAATACTTTCAAGATTCCATAAAACTTTAAGTCAGTCCCATTGTGCAGGTAGATGGAGAACGCTTAAATTGTTGGATTTTATTGTTTTGCATTCGCATAGGAGGCTATTTCAAGTTTATACATTCTTTATCAAAAGTACAAGACCATTTTACAATATTTCCGGTACTTCTCTACGCATTGTATTTTCTTTAATTATTTGTAGAATCTCCTAGCCGCGCAACAGGGCCGCGCGTACTAATGATAAAAAACAAAAAACGTTGCTTATGAAAATTTTATCCAACTATACTTTCGGTGTAATTAACTTTGTAATAATAATTTTCGCTAATTACAAAAGGAAGATGTTCCGTTCGCATATATGTGTTTACGTTTTTTGTTCTCATTGACAAGGCCAACCAGTTTATGTAGCGGGAATTCCAACAGGGATCAATCCATTGATTCCAATCAATAAGTCACGAAACAACGACGACACACAAAACTTACCTGTCTGTTGAAGTGCCCGTTCCTGGAGTACGCCGGAGGGTGATAAAAGCATCCGGTGTTCGTAGATTTCGGATGATGATAACGCGGCGCTTTTGAGTGTTGTCTAGTGTTGCCATAAAAATTGCTATCCATCATCGATGTCTTTTGAGAACGGACGCGAAATTGCCGATCGACTTAGATTGCGGGAAGCAGCATTAGGAAGGATGCGCACACACAGGACTCACGGAGGACTCACGGAGGACTCACATGTGTAACAATCACATCTGACTCCGCCGCACAACGACTGTAATTATATTCCGAAGCACGTCCGAATGCGTTGTTTATTTAATTATTGTTATTATGTAACTCTCGCTAATCGTTGCCGGAAGGTCGAATTAATATTTCGTAACTTCGTCTCTTCTTCTTCTTCGCGCTCCCGGTTTTTTGACGACACTGTCGTCGTCGAGTCCGTGCACTGAAACTTTTGCGATGGGCAACGCTTGCGTATGTACCGCGGTCTACCAAGTACTTACTTCTTACAAGCAACGAGCAAGAGTAAAGACAAGAAACTAGTCTTGATGGCAAATAAATAAAGAGTGAAGAACGTGAAGAACACGCAGTCGCCTCTGATACACTCTGCCTTCGAGCAATTCCACTACGTTCATGTAAACCGTTGGTCCATCATCACCATCACGGTGAATCTTCGAGACGATCGTCTTCGAGAAGTTCGCAAGGAGATCGGCAAAAACAACTTGCTAACAAATTGCGCAAAGTCATCCAGTTTACCCTCTAATAACTATCATAACTTTTCCTAATCTCTTAACAACGAAATTCGTATACAAACAATTCAGAAAACAATAATAGTTGTTATACAATAACCACAAGGTTAACAATTTTAACGCACGATCGTTAAAATACAGCCGGGTAAATGAAGATGAAATAATATTTTTAGATTTGGTAATTTTATCTTTGTTATTGGAATTTTTAATTAAGAAAACAACATTGATGAACCTCTTTAAAACTACACAACCAAATGCCTACAATTTATTACTCGTAAGTTTATTTTTTATTTCTTATATAGAAAACTAATGAATAAACAAATATTTAGATGGTAAATATATTGCAGGATCCTCCGCCCCTAAAGTTTTGCTTCACTTGAAGGTTGATTCATGTAGTGCACGAATGCAGATTATCTTTTCTCACTGAAACTATATGCACTGGGCATGGAAATCATATTATTACGGAGTCCGATTTGCATACAATATGCTATA
>JARJEA010002900.1:0-14436 GCA_030264595.1 Oligota sp. GC000189
TATAGACGGAATCACGTTTATTCACTATAATCTAGCAACACCCCAGTTACAAAACTCGACCACTTAATGTTAAGACGATTCACGAGGGACTCCCTTACTCAATGGGTCTTCAGTCCTTTTAAACAATACAGATTTTGCTAACTTGCTAAAACTATCTTTGATGGCCCACTTCTTTCTCTATGTAACAATGTGTAACAATTGTGGCATCATCCTGCGCGGCTTAGCAAGGTACCGATTATCGGCTACCCCAATCGATCTACTTGCGCAATTATTGTTATGATTATACGCAATGTTAATTAAAAGTACATGTAAGTAGGTGCCTTCGCTACAATATATGACGTCATGAATCGCCGCCATATTTCCACTGCCAGCACTGCCGTTTTCGAGGTAAGGTGCTCGCAGTGCTTGAGATTTGAAAAGAGTTTTAACGCCATTTTGACGCATCGTTTTGATAGAAGCAAACAGCAAAGTTTGAACCGGTTTGAATCGCAAAACAGCTATTACTCCTATCATTGCGTATTCCATTAGCTGTTGATTTTTGGAAAATGTAAAAATAAACAATTATTTACTGTAATAATATAACTTTTACATTAATATATAGGTAATAACCCTTTAGTGGTAATATTTCCAATAACTGATCACAGTATACTGCACTGCATTCCGTTTTTAAACAGTAACCAGTATACTGGCTATAAAGGAACGACTTCGCAGTATACTGAACTGACGTAATAGCGGTAATAGCTTACAGTGCTTGCAGTGTATATCGGAACATACCCCTTAACACTTAACAGTTGCCGTGAGTGCTTCTACTCTACTTGACACTCTGTTGACACGGTTGACACTGTACTTGACGCTTGTTGTTAGCGACAGTCATTTGTTCAGTTGCGGATGCGGATGATCCACAGAAAAATGCGATTAACTACTAGATAAACCAATAAATATATAAATAATTACGTTAATTAGCAACACCAAGAAAGCTTTCAAGTCACGCTAAATTCCAACGCTTTTAATTAATAAAACAAGGTAAATATTGACTTGCTTTGGCAAACTTCCATGCTTAACAAGCATTGCACATTCATTTAATAAATTTATCTTTGCCTATTTAGTGAGTATAATAACGAAATTAGGATGGGCGGTTGTCGGTGCAGTTACAAGTCTTGTAAAAGTGCGACTAAAACAACAGAAAATCTTCATTTCTTTCACTATCCCGTCAAAGACAAGGAGCGCTGCGCTATATGGATAAAAAATGCAGACAAACCGCAATTTGCAACCTTACCAATGGATCAACTAAGAAATAAAGTTGTTTGCGGTCTGCATTTTCTAGACAAATACTTTGCAAACATCCAAAAAAGAAGACTCGTTCACAATGCTATTCCCACCTTGGACATCGGTTGTGACACCATAGCTGACGACTTGTCCTATATTAAAGAAGTGGAAATTCTGCCGACCAGTACCGACGGGACGTCATTTACACTGCATGCAGACCATTTGCAACCTGGTCCAAGTACAAAAGTGGAAAAATTGGAGTTCGAAGAGGGCAGTATGATCATTCCGGTGGAAGAAATGCAGTCGGAGGAAGTTTATACGATTGATCCCTCGTACATCAAGCAAACGGTTTACGACTTTAACACAAACAATGTGAAAGAAGTGGTTACACTTAGTGGTACACAAGAACACACTCCGCAAACATGCATAGTGACCAATATTGACAATGAAGAAGATTGTATGATGATCTATGATGCTGATGATTTAAAACTGGAAGTCACCTCCTCTTCCGAAAATCACTTAAATAGTTCCTTGAGGAATAAGCCTGCCTGTGTGTTATTTCAAGATAATGAAGATCAAGATGAAAATGATTTCGAATTGAGGAGTTCGCTTTTAGCAAAGAAGACCAAATTTACTGAGATCACTAGGAAGGAGTTCTCTCCGAAAGGCAACAACATAAGTACTCCATTAGTTATAAACAAAGGGACTGTAAAGAAAAATAACACAACATCAATTCGATTGTCCAATAAGTGCATAATAAAAAGTTTAAAAGGAAAAGTTCCCGACAGTGTCTTGGGACTTTTGTCTTTGCATCTATACAAAAGACAAACAGTTCTAACAAAGGAAGAGGAGATTTTTGCAAAAACTATTTGCGATTTGCCGCCATCCTCGAGAAACATTTTGAAGAAAAACGGATGGCTTTTGCCAATGAAATAATTGTCGCTTATTTTTTCTTTTTTATCTATTTTAATTTATATTCTTTCATCAATATTTCTTTTACACGTTTATTCGATTAGGAATTTGTATTTAATTTTATGTTGGTAAGTTTCACCTGGATGTAGAATTGATTTAGGAAAATTATCCTGCAAACAATCATTGATTAGCTCATTTAATTTTTACGATGATGGACATATTGTAATAATTACGTGATTTGCGGCATCGGGGAAGTTCTGTGTTTCTAAGCACAGAGCTCCGTGTTTGTAATAATAAGTACCCATTTTACCTTCGATAGGTTTCAACTTTTTCTTGTCCTTTTATCAATAAACAAAATAATTTCCTATAAGTAGTTTGTTGTTTTTTTTTTTCGTTACTTACGCCTTTAAAATTGGCTGGATTTTCAGGGATGCTGTTTGACGTGTAAAATTGTACACCTGGTTGATCACTGTACAACTCAAATATTCTTCCGGATGCAGGATGCGAAACTCTGATAGATTATCATTAATAATAAAAAAACAATGTTAAGTCTTGTAGGGAGCGAACGTTGAAATAGGGATTTACATGGGATTTTAGTATTTTCCCAAATTTCCACTCTATTCAAATCTTTTACATATACAAACCGGATTTTTATCATTTCAAGCGGTTTGGATGATAATAATTATTTATTAAAAATAATTGTTTTGGCCAATTCACCGATTGTTATTTGGAAAAATACAGAGTTCGACTTAATAGGGTGTTTCTTTTGCACTACGATGTCAAACACAGCATAAATAAGCATAAGCAACGAAAGTATTTTTCTAGAGAACAAAATCGGCAAAATGGGCAAAATTTTTTATTTTTAATCATTTCTATTGCTATTGTTATAAACATGTATCGAATTATCGATGTATCTATAATGAAACTAGGTAAAAAATTCTGTAAATTTGTGTAAAATTTTTTAAATTTGAGTGGAAATTTGGGAAGTTTATTATTTAGGAAAGCGGAATGCCATGTAAATTTCCCGTTGTAATTGTGAAATTTTCTGTGTCAAAATGAAAATGGATCAGTAGAAAAGAAATTTGATAGTTTTATATTTAGTATTTACGTATTTTTACGCACTAAAAAAACCATTTCGATTGTTCGCTAAACGATTAAACGTTCTGCTTTCGTCTTAATAAATAATTAAGATAAGCAGAAAATTCAAATTCCGAACGTTTCAGATCATCCATATCTAATAATATTAATTACTATTGCCTTATATATTTATTTTTAGGCTATTATAAATAAAACCTGTTTCTATACAGTTTCTGCCGCAGTTTTCGATTATTAAAACGGCTATTCATAAATTATCTTATGACCAACCCTTTCATTTCAAATTATTTCACTTCTAAAGCAAGCAAAGAGGCAAAAACCAAAATGTAAAATACCATATGATACGAAATATTTACCTGGCTACAAAAGTGTCCGCCTGTTCTGTTCCTTTATTAACACAAAAATTATGATCGTATCCTCCAACTTTCGGCATTTCATTGATAACATCGCCGAGAACTTTAGCACTTTGCAAATCGTACACAGTATTTGCCACATTTAAAAACTTTCCTATTTACAGTTATAAGAGGGATTTAACAAAAATAATTGAAAAAAATAAGGATAAAATAAGAAACATTCAATTTTTACCATTTGGAATAAAGTTCTCATCGACTTCAGTGATCTTGTCGGCGTTGATAGATACGACGTGCTTGTACAATTCTTCCGCACCTTTGTTATGCCCGGCCAGATTAAAGTATGAATGATTAGTCAAATTTATGAACGTCGATTTAGTGGTATTCGCTTTGTAATCGATGAGAAATTTGTTATCATCAGTGAGTTCATAATGAATAGTCACCAAAAGATTTCCGGGAAATCCCTCTTCGCCGTCAACCGACATATAAGTCATGATCACCTTATTACCATCGACGTAATAATCCCAATTGACCTAAACGGGGATTTATCAAAACATCAAAATAATTTCGCGTACATTTTTCTTGCCTTATCAAAACCCTTCAACCCTCCGTGTAATTGGTGCTTTCCAAATAAATTTGCCGTCACTCTATAGAGAATATTATCGATTTTGAATTTAGCATTACCAATTCGATTGGCAACGCGACCAATAGTAGCACCGAAATACGGATTTAAGGGGTTCTGGTAACCTAATTGACGAAAAATAGCATTATTGAAATTTACGAGTTAATCAGTTAATTTCTTTATTGCCTTCCATATCGTCGAAACCCATGACTATGTCGTCAAGAGTACCATTTCTATCAGGAATGCGAATTGATGTAATGGTCGAACCATAAGTGATGACTTGAACAGAAATCTTGTTGGAATTTTGCCATGTAAATCGTGTCACTGGCACTGAAGATCCCATTTCATTGGTTACAAAACCAAAGTTGTCTTCTTGCAGAAAAACCGATTCTTTTTTGGTCGACATTATTTATAAGTTATATTTTACGTCGTTGTTGAACACACAACACTAAGCGAACGTAAACTGCTCACGTGCATTCCGTACCAGTTACTTTTTATACGCTTTTCATTGCTGATAAGATAATAAAAACCGCATCCTGTTTTTTTACATAAGTAGTTTATTATTTATTAATTATTTCTTTTACCGCACCATCTTCAGTACAATGTTTATCATATAAACCTATTTGAAACCAATTGAAACCTTTTGCGACGACCTTCGATCGATAACCGGTTAATAATTAGTTTTAGCCGTTTAATATAGAACAATAAAAAAAAGGCAAATATTATAAGTCGGATTCCAATCGAGCGCCCAGAAAGTCTTTCAAAGCGTCCGCGCTCCGCAAAGGCCACGTTCTGAAAAAAAAAACGCACAAATTAATGATTAACAACAATTCCCTGGTTATGCTGAAGTTGGCACGCTAATATACCTGATGGCTGTAGTTAGGTAATAATAAAACGACGGCACAGTTATCACTTTTTCGTGCTTTCTTTGTGCACTTATTATTGCGCCGGCAACATTTTCAGGTGTCTCCATTCTCATTGTCTGCGCGAATTTCATCACTGGATTTTTACACAGTCCCGTATCGACCATGTAGGGACAAACCGCCGTCACGTTAACGTTGCAATTCGGGTACAATTTCAGTTCCTGGTACAATGCTTCGGACAGACCCATGACGGCGAATTTTGAAGAACAATAGGGGACCAAGTTTTCCAAACCTACCAAGCCGGCGCACGAGGAAATCTCGACGATATGTCCGCACTTGTTTTTGATCATCGTGGGCAAAATTGTTTGGATGGTCTATATCAGAGTATTAAAATATTTGATAATGAGCACGAAGGAAGAAAGTTTCGTTACCCAAAAGTGCGCCAAAACATTAATATCGAAAATTTTCTTAATCTCTTCGGGTGTGTGCTCTAAAAGTGTGTGAGTCGGCATGATACCGGCATTGTTGACTAGTATTGTTATGTCGCCCACTTCTTCGCGGATCTTTTTCACACACTCGAAAACCGCATTTCGATTGGATACATCCACACTTAAAATGCAGCATCGATTGATGTTTTTTTTTTTTTTAAATTTTATTCACTTACCTGTAAGCGTGAGCTTTTGGATACCCCTTTTGGGCGATTTCTTTGATGGTTTTTTGATTGTTCTCATTGTTAATGTCCCAGGCAACTACGGTGGCACCGAGCGATGCATATTGTAGAGCCAATTGTTTTCCGATTCCATGTCCTGCACCACTAATCTGAAAACGAAACGATGTCGATTATTTAGAAGGAAAATTCACAAGGATGAGAACGATTCCTAAAACATACCAAAACTATTTCGCCTTTGACTGAAATTTCATTGGCGGACACGAACTTTCGATAAATCGATTCACAGAAGAAGTACACGAACTTAACGAGCAACACCAGAACTTCCCAAACGATATCTAAAATACGGAGCACGTCCCTTCGATTGTTATCACTCATAATAATGGCCCTAAAAGGATTAGAACAAATGTAAAAATTATGTAACGATGCATGCGGATATTAAATAATAATGAGGACAATTAAATTCTAATCGGCGCTTGGGTGAATGGGTTAAAAAGTTTTTTGTTCAAATTGAACATTGGCCGGCCGAGGTTACATTACCTGAGCTAAAAATAAAATTACTACATAAATAATAACAATAAAGTATCAAATAATAATAAAACATACATGTAAGCGAGAATTAATTAATCTGTTTGTGTAATGTATCTCTCTCGTAAAGTTCGCACTTTTTACGAATTTATCTCAATATAGCTATCATTGTTTGAACATTTATATGATTATATGTTTTTGATATTCTAAAAGTCCAAAGTGTGAGCTGATAAAATTTAATTAGAAATTAATGGATTCTATGTGTTTCTGCGCGTGGTAAATATAAACATAAACATGTGAAATGAGTCCAGCAAAAATTCAAAATAAACCGAGTGTGTGGAGACGAAATGAAAACGGTTTCGAAACGATTCAGCAATCGAATCGAACGTATAAACGGTTTAGATCTTTCAGTGACTTTAAAAACATGCATGCGTATTGAGAATAAACTTTCACTTACTTTTGCAATCGGACTTGTTCCTTTAATATAATCAATACAATTTCGGTTTCGGCTTGTTTGCGAGAAGGAGAAAAAAGTACAAGTAAGTACTAGCCTCCGAAACTTGAAATAAACTGACGACTACCACGACTCGGACTAGATTTATACGTGATGATTATGATTTATCAACTTCTCAAAGTCACACACACAAACAAACATGCACACGCACACGCACACACAGAAACGCGAACCATGCACTCTCCGGTGAATTCAGTCCGAAACAAGTAAAGTTACGAAAATCTCCAACAAACAAATCTCTTAGAATGTTGCAAGAAGTTACGAATTTAATGTAGCTAAAAATGTGTCTTTGGCCCGTTTTGAAGGCAAACAAGGTCCCAATGCTTGCAATAACAATGGTTGTTCTGTAACTGAAACGCGAAAATCTTCGAGAGATATTTTACCGTCGGCGTCTCTATCCATTTTCTTCAAGACTATTTCCACCAGTTCCTTGACACCTTCATCCGGGTCCTCATCCTGTGGATGCTTTATCAAGCAATTTCTGCAACCACGTGATTGGATTATTATTAATTGGGTCAACAGTGTGTTCCGTATTTAATTGCCTCAACAATGAAAACATTTCGTCGCGAGTGATGAAACCATCATCGTTCAGATCGTACACCGAAAAGCAAAAGTTCTGCTGTTCCGCGAAAGAACCTTTGAGGAATATGTTTAATCCGTTGAACCATAATTTAACAGTTAATATCCCCAAATTGTCCTTGTCCAATAAGGAGAATATTTTGTCCATTAAAAGATCTTCCGTAACTATATCAAAGGTATTGTGGAGTAATTGGCAAAAAACGTTTCGAGGTATTCCCTAAAAAACAAAATCCCCACTAAGAACGAATGAGAAAAACGCAAAAAGAAAACGAGCACTTCTAAAGAAGTTGAAAGTTTTGAATTTGAGCCGAATGAAAAACTTTTATCGTGAATGGATTTGTGTTTGGAAACCACTGAAATTAAGTTCCTGTGTATCCTATAAAGAGCCTCTATTTCAGTTCTGGAATTAAAAAGGAAATTTAAAGAGATTTCGTAATCACTTCGAATGTCTAGGTGGTGTTTACCTTGAGAAGTGAGTTTCCTTCTTAAGGGTCTCGAACAGCTTAGGCGACAGTTTGTTCTTATTGTCCTTTTCCATTTTCTTATCTTTTTGCCTCCTCGATTCTTGCGTAGCACCGGCGCTGCTTTTATTGGCACTTCTTCGCCCGCTAGCCAAGAAAATGGAAATACTTTTCAAAACCAAAGCCCCACTGCGCATGTTGAACCCACTCGTTGACTTAGACATCGTGGAAACTCTGGAAGGACAAGAAAAATAAAAATGATAATCGATCGCCCCCGCCCCCACCTATGTCATGTCACACACATGTCATCCATCAAAGCAATTTATTATATGTAATAAAATAAAAATATATTTTGTGGGAAATGTGTTTTTAACATAGACAAGCTATTCAATGATGAATAGAAGGAAACTGGTACTACAAAGAGTATTATTGATTTTACGTTTTACCATGCAGATAAATTACTTATCGATTTTATTTTTCGTAAAACCGTCAGTGTGAAACGCTAGCACACTTCACACCGATTTCCCTTGCAAGAAACCACACTACTTTAATTAAAAAATTCGTGAACGGACGTACCTACTTGGGGAGTTAGTTCGGTGCTCTTTGATTGCTACCCTTGAGAGTATCGGTGCGGTAAATGAAAACTGATTTGCTATAATTACGATACGTCCGATACGTCCTTTGTCGCTGCCTAAATATTGAACAAACGATTACGCAAATCCATTTTAGGCGCCTTGTACGTAATCGTACCCCGTTAATGGAACATTTCCGCATTTCAGGTTTGTTCATTCCCTTACACTTACACATATGCGGTTTTACACATTGAAAACAATTTTTACGGTAATTTTCAAGTCATTCAATTTCTTCGCTTTCATGGATTCAATTCAATTTAATTCAATCCAATTCAACTTGTAATTTTGATTTCGGTTGTGTATGTTATGGACTTTTTTGGACATTTTTCAGTTTCATGAAAAAATGTAAAAGATACCAATTATTTTATGTATACTTAAAATCCAGGAAAATTTTGAAAAATTAGAAATACATATTTCAAAAAGGGAGGGACCAAAAAAAATTTCAAATAAACTTTAAGTTAATTTTGTTTTTGAATCATAATAAAAATAAAAAATTAGGTCATAAAATAACGAAGTATGTGTCTACTTCCGGTAAGCGGAAGTCGCCGGAAGGTACAAATATTTTTCCCGATCTACGTTTTTCCTGAAACGACAAGAGAAGAAAACGCCAAATCGCTATCTAGGTCCGTTCTCTCAAAACAAATGCCCTAACCATTCCCTAACCTTCATAACGAAAACTCTGTATAATTAGAAATGCGTCCATATGATTGTTTTTTACTTTTTTTACTTGAAATTCTCTAGCCAAACTGGTTCGTTTAAAATCAAAGCGTTGCAAAGGCAATGTTTGGTGGACTTTTGCACATAAATGTTCTACTTACAAAAACGATAACACTGATAATGTTATAAACGACATAAATTACAAATAAGATTAGAAATAAGTGTTCTCCTTGACTAAGTTTATTGATTTCAAACAATAACCAAATTTAATTAACGGGTTATCTTGATCCTATGGAAGATATCTTATCAAATCTTTATAAAAATCAAAAAAACCAGTTACTTACATTTTTTATATTCTTATATAAGAGTTAACAAAAATTGTAACAAGCCAATGTTTTCGGCATAAATTGTAATTAAAGCCCAAAATCCTTCAGAAAGCAAGCGAACACAAAATAGGTAAATAAAATATGAACGGTGAAAAAATAAACGAAATAATTGTTGTAAAACAAATATTTCTAATGACATTGTTATGTAATTTAATGAGATATGCAAATTATTTTGACTGTCCTCAAAAGTGATGTTTGTGTTATTCTTGACGAATTATTTTACATATTTTTGGGTTGAAGTCAATCCAATTGGAACGCTCCGCATAATCATAAGGGATAATAGAAGTTTGGACGAATAATGGAACACTAATAAAATTGAATATTTAATCTTGCGATCTTTGCTGAACATATACAGGTAGTATACTTAGACTACAATAAAATTAATCATTCTTAGAGTTAGCGTAAAACTATGTTTTTTCTTATTTATAATAATATACAAAATTGCAACATACATACGTTTATCTACAACGTTTTTTTTGTTTTGGTTTCTTTTTTTGTAACACTTCCGCTTTAATTATGAATCGAATCATTTTCGTCCGACGTTCGATTTTGGCATTGGAATATTCGAAAATAAAATAAAGTGCGATTATCCATTCTAGCTCCACTTTTTTTCGCACATACCCTCTCGTACACGCTATTCCTATTTAATTAACAATATAGAATAAATGATTAGCCAAGTGAGTATCCCTAAAGCCCCGCTGCATAATTATGCAAGCACATAGTGATCCTCGTCCGCGCTCGTCAATCACGCTCGTCAATCACGCTCGCGTTCCGGAGGAACGACGAAGTGTTTATCATAATTGCCCCGCTTAAAAACTACGGTTCACTTTGTTTTATATCTATAGATATCTTAATTACATATTTTATTGTTTCATAAATTCATTTATAATATTGTAGTAGTTATGCATCGGTATAAATTAATTAACGTCGCGGCGGTTCTGGGTTCAATTCGAAGCTCGATGTTC
This sequence comes from Oligota sp. GC000189, assembly GCA_030264595.1. Taxonomy (NCBI): domain Eukaryota; kingdom Metazoa; phylum Arthropoda; class Insecta; order Coleoptera; family Staphylinidae; genus Oligota; species Oligota sp. GC000189. The sequence goes on from JARJEA010002900.1 coordinate 10,498, forward strand.
TTCACTCCTTCAGGTCGGTGTGGGTGTCGTGGATGAATCTAAAACGTTAAATAACTGAGTCTTCCGAAGAGTGTTCAAAACGGGAGAGTCTTTCTCTTGCGGCGAGTCTACAGGGGATCCCGAATACTCTGCAACATCATTTCGGGGGCAAATCAATGAAACCCCTTCGATATCGGGTCACTTAACTTATTCTCGTCAATTCGTTTCGTGATTGTAATTCTCTTTTAAAGTCCACCCGATTAACGGTTACTAAATTAAGTGCATTCATTTACCTACCAGCTACTCACCTACTCCTACAACAGACATTGTGCCTGCAAGTGGAGTAGGGGATGCGGTCACGTTGGAAATCATCCGGCATGGTTCTTGCACCACCGGGTCTGCAAATTCAAACGCAATCAATGTTTACTTATCGCTATCGCTATCATGAAAATAGGTGTGTGTTGTCATGTACATGGTTAATTGAGCAATTGAGGACGAACATGAAGAGACGCGGCCGGCAAAAGCAGCAAAATTATTTGCCATTCAAGCACAATCGCTCTAATGAAGCACTGAAAAATGGATGAGAAAGTAAAAGCAAAACCGTCGGTAATTATGTCTCTAGTGGGCAAGCCAAATATAGTCAAGTCAACATCTAATTCATTCACATCGCACAACAATAACGAACTATGTATTTATTATAAAAAAAATAGCGTTTAAATATATATTTATATGCAAATACTGAAACAAAAGAAAACAAAAATAACTGGGAAAATACAATCGTATAATCTTCATTTCACTTCACTTACAAGAAATCAACTATTATTACTTGATTAATTTCTGCAAATATCATACAAGATCATTTATTAGCTAAAATCAATAGTTAGTTAATTACTGGTCTCGACTTTGATGTTACTCGAACGATCGGAAATGTACCAAAGGGAAATCCCACGGAACCATCGCGCATTGATGTAATGACAATTAATTAAATATTATTTGGTATTAAGGACTGTACAATTAAAATTAAAATCATTCGCTTTCGATACATTTCCGACATGCAACGGAGTGTAAGAAAAAAATTCCGGAATCGGACTCTTTGAATCTTACGAAAACCCAAACAATCATTTCATTGCTAATTTACATCCACTGACGAATAGATCGATCAAATGTGTTGACTAACTCACTAAGTATTACTAATAGCATTTAACAACACGCCCATATCGGTTTTATTTCAACGAAAAGCTCAAAAATTCACGTAAGTGGCAACGAGAAAGGCAATTTCAGATGAAGGAACAACGAAACCCTTTCTGTGAGTATACAAACACGCACACCAAGTTCTCGGTGTTAGTGCTTTCGCTTTTGAAGTAAAAAAAAAAAAAACAAAACAAAAAACAAAAACGGTGCAGAGTGCAACAATGAAACTCAAATAGGTTTTTTGGGCAGTGTTTACATAAATGTGTATTTATACAATAATGAAACTAAGCGAATGACAATTTGAAACAAACAAATAATTAAGAGAGAAAGAAAAACAGAAATACAAACGAAAGATTCGTAGTAACAAGTCAATAATGCTGTCCATTTTTTTTGTTTTTCTTCGTTTTCGAAGTTATTCACTCTTCTAGCACTAGCTTCTAGTTAGAAAATGAATGCTTACTCCAACTGGTAGATATTATTTACACAAAAGTCTCTTGATTTTTTCGTATCGAAATTCGAAAAACATACGGATAGAAAAATGAAAGAAATTTTTTTATAACTGTTCGTTTAACTATCCTAGCTGATATCATGGTTAAGCGTATTTTGCGATGATGTACGCTGCGGCAACTTACAGAAGTAAGAGTGTTCCATAGCATCGCGCGCCGTTAAACGTTCCAAGTGGTCGTAACGCAGCAATTTATCCAGGAAATCCAGCGCTTCGGGAGAGACCAAGTGTTGATTCTCACTATGCACGAAACGTTCCCACCGTTTACGGGAATGCCTTTAAAAACATACACACACAATTGTTAACAAAGTCACTAAAATTACCGAACCCGTGCATTCAATCGCGATTTACTTATGTTTTTTTTTTTGCTTTTTTCTTTAAGTTTCACATACGGTAAAGAGATGTTTGAACGCACGGTAAAACAAAAATATAAAAACAAGACGTACCTTCCGAGTATGTCGTTAAAACGAGGATCTAATTCTATATGATACTTGTCCAAATATTCATACAGTTCTTCGGTTCCTAAGACTTTAGCGATGCGAACTAATTGATCGTAATTGTCGTGACCGTGGAAGAACGGTTCTTTTCTAAAGATCATCGACGCTAGCATACAACCTAAGGACCACATGTCCAGGGAATAGTCGTACATCTGGTAGTCCACTAGAAGCTCGGGGCCTTTAAAGTATCTCGATGCCACGCGCACATTGTATTCTTGACCGGGATGATAAAATTCCGCTAATCCCCAATCTATGAGACGTAACTTACGATTTTCATGATCTATCATCACATTATGCGGCTTCACGTCTCTGCATTGAAAAAAACAGCACACATTTAACAAATTCCTTAACAGTTTTCAAAGTTTCATGGATGTAATTTAGGAAGAACTTTGAAGTAATCTTGACAATTATTGCAGAAAAGTAATGTTTTGAGCAATGTTACTATGTATTTTGTCCCAAATTAAATTTTGAACACATATCAAAACACAAATAGTAGACATACTGGCATGAGTAACACAAAAAATTGAAATAAATTGCTTACCTATGCATGATTCCTTGACTATGGCAGTAATCCAGAGCCTTGAGCAATTCAAAGAGATAGAAGCGAATGTCATAATCAGTGAGTGTTTGATATAATAGTTTAAAATCTGTATTGTTTACGTGTTCAAATATCAATGCGGGTGTCCGAGATACTGGATCTTTTACCACAGCCTGCAGGGTAATTATATTTGTCCCACCCCTAAGATTTTCCAATATCTTTATTTCTCTTTTAATCTTTTTCTTCTTCACAGGCTAAAACCAAAAAAATTCATTTATATTGGTGCAAATAAGGGGGAAAAATGAGGAAAATATTTACCTTTAATATTTTTACTACACACTTTTCACTATTTGTTACGTTAATTGCTTCGAACACCTCACTGTATTTACCCCGTCCCAGCTTCCTAACTAATTGGTAATTGTCTTGTTGTCCCCAGTCCACAACATAACTTTCATAGTCCCAATATTCCCGCGGCTTCAAAGAATTGACATCGGTATAGACTCGTGACCTGCTCGGAACTGCCATCGTATATTTGCGCAGGGATAAGATGCCTTCAGGAAGGCCAAACACCAGTCTTTGGATTGAAACGTTAACTATATCATAAGTTTTCACTGAAACAAAAGAAACAAGGGTGTTTTAACAACGAACAGAGCAGTGACAAATATATTTTTAAAAGTCACATGCATAATTTGATCATTGAATGGTAAATAATTGTTGTGTGGCCTTTAGAAACGAAAAATATTTAGTATCTCCCTGTATGTGAATAATAATCGGTGCATGCATTAAGAAAATAATGATATTGCTACTGAACAGAAGTGCTTGTTCTGCAGTTACCTTGTCTTATGCACAGATTTGCTAATCTAGAACAATTAATTAGCATAACTACTAAAATTGTTCATCTTCTGAACAGGTTCTCCACGTAATTTTCAACGTTAAAAACGGCTTTTGCAAGCACACGCCATTCCGAATGGTCTTTTTAGTATAAAATTCTGTGAAAAGCCTAGTGTGGCCTATTGGATCATACCTCTTTCATTCCGAGTTGACGGTAACTAAATGCGAATCACGACGACGCCACGGTTCGAATGTTGTACTTAATTATGAATGATATTTATCAGTTTCCAAACAATGCCTTTAGTTTTGATTGAACGAGGACCGGCTTCTCGCAGAGAAATTAAATCCAAGATGGATGTATAACATCCCGCCACGATAGACTGATCGAGTAAGAGGCA
>JARJEA010004253.1:0-10925 GCA_030264595.1 Oligota sp. GC000189
CTTGCAATATTCTTTTGTCCGTCCAATTGACACGGAAAACACCTAGCGTTATATTTCCTTACGCTTATTTACTTCAAGACGATATCGAAATAAATCATCATACTGAAACGGCTGAGGCCACAAGAGACTCTGGAATTGAAACTTCCGATTTGCGAAGCACCACTTTTTCACTCAAAACAAAAGTAATTATTACCAACACTAAAAATTAAGGAATAAAAAACTGAAAAGTGTTGGTGTTTCAGGAAAGCGTTAATCTCCGAAAAATGAGTGATGTTAGCGAAAAGTCGGGATTTATAGTTCCATGTCCGTCTTTTGGCAAATCTTTCGGCACAGTCAGTGCAGGGAATTACATTCCCGTAGAAGTCCTTATTACAGGCGGCAATATCTCGATAGTTTTGTATGAGTTTGAACGTAAAAAATTGAGAGAATCGACCAAAACTTATGATGTAAGAAATCTCACCATAAATTTCGGAATAATATACAAAAGTCTTTTAGGGCGAAAGTGATAAAGGTTACGAAGCTTCCGAAGAAAGCAGTGTCGACGAAAAAAGTAATTACAAACATTTCGTGGCTCTTATGTATTTTTCTATATCACAACCGAATGCATTTCTATCTGATACACTTATCGGGAAGAAAATTCAAGTATCCTGTTACGATATCAGTGTGAAAATAAATGGAGCTGCCCAAAAAAGCCTCAAAGGTATTCCTTCGAAAGAAGACTTCGATATAAATCTATTGGAAACCAAATCGGGACAACCGAACGTTGATACCGGTGTTTTACCAGCATTTTTCACCTTCAAATGGTCGAAGTGCATAGGAAAACCTGCCACATTAAATTTCGATATAGCAAAACCAACAAAATTCGTATTCTCAATGTCGCGATGGCACCAATTGCAAATCATCCAAACCAAATTGATGCACAATGTGTCCCGGACCATTTCATTAAATGAAAACACAAAACATAACGTTGAAACGCTTTACACAAAACCATTCGCCAAAGTACCTCATAAAAGTACCTCGCTTTCGGATCACTACGTAAAATTCGAACTTATCAAAGAGAAGTTCCTGGGAGTAACTGTAATAAACGTAAACATCGAGCAGGTGATGATTTCCATGCAATTAAAAACAGGCGTCGAGGTGACTTTAGCGTTTTCGCGATTGCGTAACCAATTGACACTAAATTCACGCCCCGAAAAACTTTTAAATCTCATCAACATCGAATGTTTGACCCTTGGTACAAGCGGCGGAACTTGTTCAAAATTAATTCTGAACCCGTGGAGCATGTCCATTGAAATTTTGCTCTTTTGGGAATCTTGGCAACACACAAATTCAAACCCTCAAGTCCAACTATCAGCGGAAAGTGAATCTATTGTACTAGACATTAGCCCTGATAAGATTTTATATTTACAAGCACTTTACCTGGAAATGAAAAGTTTTCTGGATAATTACCAGAGCGAAGCCAAGTGTAAAATGTCTAAACACATGGAACCCACGAAGTCAGTGCCAACGGGTGAACGAGAACAACATTACAAAGACGATCTAAGAGCGGGCGCTTTTCACTTCGTAGACTCTAACAGTAATAACATCGATGAACTACCGATGCCTTATCAAGTTGTGTTCTGGAACCGCAACATATCGGCAATGGCTTGGAGGTACCCGCAACCAAGGGCTTTAACTAAAGTGCGCATATTCCCCGTACCGTTTAAAATAAGCACCGGGAACGAAGAGGATCAGCAGATTTTATGTCATTTGGAGTATTGGTCCGATTGCCATGGTTGTTATCAAGCCTTCACGCAATTTTACTTGTCGGAAACCGATATTTTACACTTGGAGTTACCTAAGAGTTATCCCCAACCGGCTGTTGCGTGCACGTGGCGCGTTGTTCTAACCACGCCATCCGTTAAGGATTATAATCAGTCTAGAGTGCTTATTTCACCGCGAGCTTTGGCCGGTTGCATTCGAATCGATTCGTATTTCAATAAGAGTTTGATACCGCAATTGACGTTGGCTCTTCAAATCGCATCTATTAACGTTAACTTTTTCAACTATTTCGATGCCAGGATGCAGTATAGATTACCAGATGTTTTGCAAAATTATTCGTCAATGTATATGTACGTTCCGGAATACCAACAGTTCCTTGTGCTCAGTATCGATAACGCGAAAGCTTTTTTGGCGACTTGGAAATTCCAAACGGCAATTTTCGATATGAACTGTACGTCGAAATGCACAATTTTAGACTACGGTTTTTTGACTCAACAAATATTGGTCGAACCTTTCTCTTCGAAGATCGAAATTTCGCTTTCAAAGACGATTGGCATCAATTACATTTCGCAACCGATTCACGTGAATTTCGGTGCTGGTGCCGCTCACACTTTAGCCGTAAGTCTACAAATGTGGACCGAAATACTTGAAACTCCTATCGCGAAACTTCTCGCTCATTGCGAAGACACCACTGTTGATTTTGTGCCTATGACTCGATACGTAATATGCAACGACACCAATATCAATTTACGTTTCGGACAGGCCGGATTCGAAGACATTTTTCTTCCGTCCAGGTTCTTCCACTTATACAGTTGGAGATCTCAGAAGTCAAAGCAGTTAATCCGCGTCGCTCTGGAGGAGAACCGGTGGGTTTGGTCCGAACCGTTTCGCATCGATTGCGAAGGTATCGAGATGTACAAAATGATGGGTGATAATGCCGTGATCATAGTCACGGTGAGATCGTTATCTTCCACACAGAAACTGGTGGTGTTTTCGGGACAATTGATTATTTGCAATACTCTGTTGGAACACTTTGAAATGAAGATTTTTCGGGCCGGTTCGAAGGACAAAGAGAACGAATTGAAGACTGCTCAGAGCAACGTCATAAGAGGCAAAAGTACGCCGCCAAGTATGCTAATTGATAATGATAAGAACTATTACATGCGTATTCGGTTTTATGGTCTTGAATCCGCTTGGAGTGGTGATATACCTTTGATGGAAAACACCAAGTGTGCTCAGCCATGGCTAGTCAAAGGTATTTTTTTCTAGTTTTTTTCTTTCTCTACATGTAATTGATGTTATATGATTGTTTCTAGTGCCTCTGCAAGAACGCGGACAATTTTTAAGTATTTGGTGTCGAATTGTTGTGCAAAGGTTTCCTAAAGGACGAAAAATGTTGGCAATGTTTTGGCCCTTGTTCATGATACGGTCTAATTTGCCGATCAGTGCGAAAGTTAATATGGAGACGCCCACTTTAGGTGTTAATTTGGAGTCCACGGTTAAAGGGTTCGGCGAGTACCAACAATTATACTGTCCAGGGACCATTGATCACTCTCATCAACTCACTTTTCAATTGGAGTGAGTATTCTCTTTTTCTTTTGTACCTGACGGAATGAATTTAATATTTTTTCGTTTACAGTAGTGCCGCTTCAAATTCCAATCCGTATGTGCCGTTGAATTATAGCCTGGTTGATCAAAAACAATTTTTTAAAAAGCCAGAGAAAGATGATGTTGATGAAATACTTGAGATTGTCAATAACTTCGATAAGAAGTGTTGGTCTTATTTCAAAGATGACTATGAAGATGTTGAATTCATATCGGAGGACCAACCACTCACACATGTCCAAGTAAGTTTTTTTTTACTGTTTTATTAAACATTTTTTATTTTATTTTACATTTCTTTTATTTTCTATTCATTTTCCATTGTAACTTCACTTTTCTTATAGTATATTTTTTTTTTAACATTTAGCACATACAAATTTCAAACAATGCTTCAAATGCTTTGCATGTTGAAATTATTCACCTGTATCTGTATTGGTTTAATATTCATCGCAATATTACTTAGGTACATTATCAAAATGCGTGTCCACATTCAAGCGCTCTATTAGTGGAACTATTGCCCTGGTCACTGATGATCAACACTTTAGGGTGTCCAATTGCCATAATCGTCAATGAAAAAGAACTATGTAGAGTGGTACATAACGGAATGGTGACGCCTCCAAAACTAGACGATACTTTTTGTCTAGGAATAGGAATTGGCGGCACTTGGAACGTATCATCTTCTTTACAACTAGCAAAATCCAATTGGAGTCAATCGTTTTACATGCCGTCTATAACTGGGACGATTCCAATTGAAGGAACCATAAGAACGGCCGTTCTTTGCGAACCATATGTAACATAAATTTGCATATTTTCTGATGATTAGGTAAAAATTATACAATTTATTTAGATTTGCGTGGCTTCCATATCGAGTACAATATACAACCAGATCAGACTTTTAAAAATCACATCGTCGCACGTAATAACGAATCATTTAGAGATTCAAGTCAACGTTATGTGTTTTGCCGTACCGGAAGCACAGAAAAAGAACCCTTTGCCGAAATATTTCGAGTGTTTTTCATTAATTTTGCCAGCGTACATGAACAAAACGTAAGTTTTCTGTATCTGTTTTCTTTTTTGTGTTTTGTAAAAATTTATTTTAGAAATTCCGCTTTTCCTATCACTCAATGGTTCCATCTTATAAAAAAATTAGATACAAATGTCGATAGTGCACTTTACATTTCATTCGCCACTGATGCAAAGAACGAATGGTCGTGTCCCCTAAGGGTCGACAAAGTTGTATCTCGAAGAAGTGTCGCCATTACTCATCAAAACTATTCGGTAAATGTTTGAAAAAATTCATTCGGGAACTTAAGTAATCATTCGTTTATAGATACCGATCGTTCTTGTGAGTCAAGAACACAAGGGTCAAATACATTTATCGGTCCATCATGATAAACATCCGCAACTACATGTGGAAAACCAAAGCGGAACGAAATTGTATTGCGCGCAATTCGGAAACGAATCCGGGATCGTCAAAGATTGCGAACACTTCGAATGGGTTTGTTCGGTAGACGATGGTCTTTCTTCGTATTATAGCATGCCATTTCTAAAGGAGAAGTTTCCTGAACTTTCAAATGTTAACGCACAGGAAAATTTAGTCCTTGCATCAGATCCTGATAGTAATTATTGAAAAATTGTTGCGAAATTGGTTTAAACATCGGTTTTTACAGATGACCCGCAAGGTTTCTTGTGGTCTACACCTGTAAACATCGCCAATATTAACGACCAATTTGTTAGAATTCCGTTTTATGGTGATGTGAAAATTTCCATCAAGTATTCCGTGCACACAACAAAAATTTTCATTGAATCCGTTAGTCAGGTTAATCAGTAATCAACTTTATTAATCGATATTTCTAAAATGAAATTTTGTAGGTTGAAATTAGCGCTCAAGACATAAGAGTCCGTCTTTCTCTACATGAAAACGAAGCTAAACGAAAAGAATTGACGGTATTAGATGAAAATGACTAAGCAGCTTATAAAAGAAATTTTTTTATACAAATTATGACTTATGTGAATTTTCAGGGCAGCGAAAGTTCCACCACTTTCGTGAGCACTTATTTCAGTGCAGAAGAATCAATATCGTCAGCTTCTACTGAAAATTTGCGGGTAGAACAACGAATGAGCATGAGCATGCCAGCGAGAGAACGCAATATCAGAAACTTGGATGACGTTGATGATTTTGCGATTTCTTTGCAAAAAGAGCGATGCACCTCTATGAGGATCGTAGTCTTCCTCAAACGCCTTATTTTCACTCTCACTTCAGATTTAGAAAATGGTGGGGCCGAGAAAACAGAAATTGCTAGTCTTACATGTGATAATCTAGCGTTAACTCTGGCTCGAGCCAAGGTATAATCAAAAATCAAAATTTAATTGATAATTCCCATTGCTCTACTGTTTTTCGTTTCTTTTCAGATATCTCAAATTTCCGTGGGAATATCTGCAATTCAGGTTGACAATCAATTGCATTACAGAGGATCTTACGATTTCCCTGTGATATTAATTGCGCAGGACCTGTCCAATCGTGATATAGCACAAAACTTTAATCTTAATGCAACGATTATGCAATTAATAAACGGCACAATGGATAATTGTTTACTTAAGATGGACATGAACGTGGAAAGTTGGCCGGATCCGGTATTAAACAAATGGCTCACAGGTAAATAACGAACTAATTTGAATTTTGTTAGAAGAGCAGATAAATATTTACAATTCTTCATGTTTTTAATTGAATATTTATTGGACATTTTTCAGGTGTGAAAGATATCAAGATCAGAATCGAACCGTTATCTGTGTTCATTGAAGACACATATATGACAAAACTGAAAGAATATCTTTCAGTATTAACGCCGGAAAACTTGGTACTGTGGACAAAGCCGAAACCCAACCAAAACTACAAAATAAGTCCGACAAGTGTTCAGGTACCATCGCACATAATTTTTGGGGCTTCCATGTTAGCGCAACCGATCTGTCTTAAACATTTTACCGTCGATGAAATTTCCATTTTGTTATCCGTCCATTCATCGTTAAAAGTCTACATAGCTCTGGACCAATCGCCCCTGCAATTCGCCAAATTCGATAAACGAAGATTATTTACAACGTATTATCGTCTGGGTCACGCGATGACCATGCACTACCTCTCGGGCGCCATATTCGGGGCGGGCTGGGTCGTCGGTTCTTTGGAACTTTTAGGAAGTCCCGGTGGTCTTGCACGATCAATGGGCACGGGGCTGAGAGATTTCGTGAGTTTACCTTATCATGGTTTCTTGAAAGGACCATGGGCATTTTTGTGGGGCGTTTCTTATGGGTCTGCCAGCCTCATGAAACACGTAACAGCGGGAACATTGCAATCGATCACCAAGTTAGCCTCGAGTGTAGCTAGGAATTTAGACCGGTTGACGTTGGACGAAGAACACTTGAGGAGAACTGAAGAATCCCGTAGACAGAGACCTCAAGGGCTCACGCAGGGATTTGTGCAAGGTATGACGGGTTTCGGGATCAGTTTGTTGGGAGCTGTCGGTGGTATCGCCCATCATCCATTGCAGAGTGTCATGAATGATGGTGTGTCACCCAGAGCCCTCGTTAGCGGTGTTGGTAGAGGTATTGTAGGGGTCTTTACGAAACCCTTGAGTGGAGCTGCCGAGTTGTTAGCCCTTACGGGCGAAGGTAGTAATTTTTTGCTCTAAAATTCTGTCGAATTAAATTTTTTTTGTTAAAAAGGACTTTTGCAAGGAGCTGGTTGGAACGTTATGCCCGAACCAAGATTGAAACCAGTGTTGAACCACATCTTTTCTACGCCCAATTCGATGGTCAAGTACAAATGGAAGTTTATAGAGTTGGTCACTCAGAGTAACATATTGTTTGTGACCGAAGCCACCGCTATTTCAAATGCTAGTCACTACGACGCCGTGGCTTTGGTGTTGACCACCGAAGCTCTAGTCATTGTTGATATCGATGAAGATATGCCGCGAAGAGTTTTAAGTCTTTCGGATTTGAGTGGAGTTATCAGCAATGATCCCACTTTATTAAGTCTTAAATTGGAGCCGCCCAGGGTAAGTAAAATCGTGGAAGACGATGTCGTATTGGAAATGGATCCCGCCTGTAGAGCCCGCGTGGTTGATTTTGTGCGGAATACCGTTGGATTGATGCAGTTGCCATCTGAAAGTAATGTTAGTCCTGATCATTCCGAAATGAGCATTTCTCCCGACGTTAGTCCTGCCCCTTCTCCGTCGGGTGGGGCTTACGAATCCACTGTGTTGACTTTCTATGTGAATCCTGAAAGTAGGAATTACTTTTTGTGTCTTTTGACACTGGCCAAACAGCAGATTGAGAATCACAGTTTTAATGTTTTATGAGGGAAATGGTTTGTTTGCGTTCAATAAATTGGAAATTATTAATTATTCAATTTCTGGCATTATTCCTTTCCGTTCATTTATGGTGACATTTCAAAGGTTTTTTTTATAGGTTTAATAGTTAAATGAATGTTATTACAGGTATATTTTTCTACCAAATAGGTTGAGAGAACGACGAAGTTGCGCTTAGAGTAGAGCACAGGAGTAGAGTAGGAACGCATTCGGAGTAAAAAGGACGGAGACTACTCGCGGCCAAAAACAGTCGTACGAATTAAAAATAGCTTTCTCTATACTACGACCGCAGGTCGTGCGTGGAGAAGGCTAATAATAAATTCGAAGTTATCAGTCCAGGTGTGCATGATCGACAGGAACTCGTCGATGTTTAAAAAATAAATGAAACTGAATGAAACGCTTGGAGCGAGTGAGCAATACTGACTTACTGACCACTGCGCAACTGAAAGCGTGAACTTTTCATCCTTTTTCGTACATGAATTTAACACAAAGGTTAACATAAAGGAAAGTGAACTCATGGAACTCCTGGATAGCTCTTTCTATCTTGTTAGATCTCAAAGTCTTAATATGATTTTTATTGTTTTTGTATTTTGTTTTATCATGATCAGTTAATTAAAAACTCATTCCGTAATTCGTATATTTCCGATTCAAAAACTTTAAGAGAGCATAAATAAGTGCAAGAGAGCCACAAAGGAGGTAACATACAGTAAAAAATAAAATAGTGCACATCTGGTGGATGAAGCCGTTTCACACAATATTCGTTGAGTTGTAAACGACGTGGTGATAAACAATTCTGATATCATTGCTGCCAATATCGTGGAATAAGGAGCGAGCAAACTTCTCGTTATGTTCTGGAAGAAGGGTAAGCTATTTTATAAATATTCTTAATTTTTAAGATTGCTTTAAAAATTATGTGTAGCTTAGGATACGGTTCCAACATGTGATGCATAGTGCTTCGGTTCAATGTTTTGTCATTCATAATTTTTTGTTCATAATTTGATTTTTGTTGAGTAGTATTAATATACTGGGTGTTCATTCATCTTACAGTATGTATTTTTGATAACTTCATAGCTATTCACTTTTCCACACAGAAAGCCCTTAAAAATCTATAATATAAATATCGTAACAACGTTTTTGCAATGACGGCGCGAAATTTGAATTCAGATCTGAATTAAGTAATTTTAATGGTGTTAACATAAATATACAGATTTTAGATCAAATATTTGCTTTTACCTGCTTGTTTCAAGTTCAACCTTATAGGTGAATTTTCTCCTACTAACAATATTTACATTTTAGTGAAAAAGTAGATACATGCCATAATTAATTAGTAATAGGTACATATGAATAAATGTGCATTTGAGAGTAAGAGTAATTAAAACGCAACTTGGTAATTAGCAGGTAATTTATAGAAACGTCCGAGAGAGAAATTAGATTTAAAATTTATGGCGGCAAGGCCGGCAAGTCAATTTGTGAATCCGTCTAAAAATTTTCCCGTTTTCACCAGCATAGTCTACACAACTAATTAACTACAAACGAAAGTAAGTTTTAACTTAAACGAAAATAATATTTTCCTCGTTTAAATACAGTTTTTATCCTCGAAAAGTTTTATAAATTTTATAAATTCTTGATTGCAAACATTACGCTTTTCATAAACACCAAAAGTATCTTAAGCAAAATTCTCGTCTAATTATTTTATTTAGCAAAGTTTCTCATTAGATTTAGATTACAACTTTGTGTATCATTTTCGCCTAAAAACTTCTTTGTAGGTAAGAATGAATTTAATTAAGAAATCGATATCTAGAGGTAACAACGCATATTGTATTTTATGTGCCTTGAATTTAAATATATCCTCATTAATCTACCGTACTCGAAGGTCCTATATTTATGCTGCAATCCTTTATCAATGTTCCTTTACTCATTATTCTTCCAGCTAATTTTAGCCACACCAACGTTGTTTCCTATAAATGGTTATGTATTTCCTCCAACGCTGCATGCTGCACGTATGAAATGGAAATGGTTATATTGCTTGTTTATAGGAACAATCGTTGCCAAATGGTTCGTTTTCAACAATTAGTTATCTATGTTTAACATGTTGGGGTTCCCTATAATCCGACTGTAGTAAAACCAGTCGTTAGTGATTACCGATTAGAAAACGTAAACATCCATCGGTGGTAATGTTAATCGGCGTTTCCGCGTTTGTAAATATGCCTAATAATTAATTCATTAACAGTTGATCCGTTTACATCGTTAGGGCAGACGTTAGGGATTAAATTTCGCTATGCTAACTGGAAATTTGCATTAACAGCTTCTTTGTTCTATATACCAAAATAACATTCGATCAAATAATTTCCTATTAAAAATTAACAAGATTTATTAGAAATATTCTCGAAATTATATCTAATCTTTGATTAAACCTTTGTTTATATTTGTGTTGCTTAATTTTACTTGACATTAAAAGTTTATATTTCAGTATTTGTATGACATTTATTACAAAATTATCATTTTTCCGAGATAAAAATAAATTAAACAGAAAATGCTTGAGAATATTGTTTGAATCAATAGTTAGGAATAATATTGAGTTTTTGACCAAAGGCGAGTTTGAAGATGAAATCTGAATCATGCAGGAGAACAATTAAATGAAATAATTTATAAATACAAAAGCTTTCAAAAGTGTATCTTACATTATATAATTGTTAAAATATGTTAATTATTAAAATATATATAAAAAGTGTCATGCAAATGCGAGTCTACAATCAGACTTGGTTTGAAAATATTTTCATTGACAATAACGGGTTACGTTTGGATTGGATTTAACTAATTGTATAAATTGTTTAATATTCATGGTTCTGGAGAGGAATCGAAACGTTAGCTGTATTTTCAATAAATAATTTCTTTTTCTATAAATGAAAAAAATCATAAAAACACAACTAATTTTAAAACCAGATCAAATATTCTTCATCCATCTTAACGTTTAATGGGCACGTACTAAAACAAGTATCCGTGCTAATTAAGCCATTATCCCTGTTGCATAATCAAGCGCGATAACGAAACGATTACACACGTAATGAATCTGCAAGTATCTACCCTAATGGCTATTTTATTTCGCATATACACAGAGAAACGCAAATGTTCACACATTCTAAAACTACAGAGGGTCCCCTCCTAAATTATACCAGACCGACTTTAATCGATATATATATA
>JARJEA010004424.1:0-15704 GCA_030264595.1 Oligota sp. GC000189
TTTTAAAAATCACCTGGATATCATTTACAACAAATATTTTAATAATCGACGATGATTTAAGTATTTATGGGCCCTATCCGATTGGAGTCAACAACAATTGCAAGGCAGATAAATTATTATACTTATTTCACTGCGAGAATCGAAATGAAACTGTTATGAACGAAATCATGCTCACAGAAATGATTGAAGATTACGGAGGATGTGAAATAAAAATCTTAGCAATGAAATACCCCCCGTACATTTTAGATGTTGTCCCCCAAAAACACAAGATTGGACTTGAAAATAGAATAATGGATTTAGCTGCTAAAAATTTAAATTTTACTCTGAAATATATACCACATAATTGCACAATGTGGGGTGATAGGGCTCACAATGGTACCTACGCGAATCTTTACAAGATGTTATACGATCGAAAAGCTGAAATGATGATTGGGTCAGTGAGATCGAATGCAAGAGCAGCAAGACATTTTGATGCAAGCATTCCTTACATGTCTGTTGAATTGGCATTTATTGTACCTAAAGCAAGAGTTATCGTTTCTTGGAAAGACATATTGAAAATATTTACCAAAGACACATGGATGATTATTTTACTATCCACTGCTGGCGCCGCTATAATCTATTTCGTATTTCAAGTCATTGTTGCTAAAAACTTGAGTAATGTTGATAGTTCAAGGTGTTTGCTTATTCCTATTTCTATTTTAACCACAAGATCTATCAAGCAACCGAAGAATACGGTTCTTCGAATTATATTCGGATCGTTTGCAATATATTTCTACATTTTTTCGAGTACATTTGAAAGCGTATTTTTATCATATTTAGTTCAACCTGAAACTGAAGAACAAGTAACTACGTATGGAGATATTATCAGGCATAACTTAGCTATAATCGGAAGCTATTATGGAAGAAGCATCTTTCACAATCATGACGATAACTCTGAAGAGGCCATTCACATAATTTACCATAAATGGATCGAAGTACCGATGGATTCAAAGGAGCTTCTAGATCAGGTCGAAACGAATGTTTTCAAAAAACGCAATGCTGCTGTAATGGTCGACGTCTTGACGGTTGAATACAAAATGAAAAGTGAGGGCACGTTTGTGGTGAATAGGGAAGTACAAATTTATCAAATGCATACATCTGTGAGAATGGCTATTTGGGTACTAATGCTTAAAGGACATCCCATCAGGACACATTTAAATAAACTAATAATGGCAGCAACAGAATCGGGACTATTGGAACGTATTAAATCCATATATACTTTCGATTATAATTTTCATGTCGAGGCTGAGTTTGAGCCAATATTACTTGAGGATATTTTACTGGCATTTATAATTTTAGGGGGTGGAAGTTTATTAGGTTTTGTAAGCTTCTTATTTGAATATTTGTTGAATAAAAAAACAAATCGCAGAGCAGCATTACCACATTAATAATAAACACATTATTATAGTTAGTTGTGAAAACCTTCAATAAGACATTATACAGGGTGAATACAAATGCAGATCTTCCTGTCAAGTAGAAACATCATTTTAAAGATCCTTTCATTCTCTATATATACTGATGTTTTGATTTCGACTTCTCTCAATTAAAAAATTTTAAACCATAATTTACTTTTCCAAAAAAAACCCTTGACTTGTTAATAGTGGCAGTAATAATAATGTTAAATTTTCCATTTACAGTTTTAAATGTTTTGTTTTTGTTATTTTTTGTTATCCCCAGAGAAAATGGTTTGCTTCAAAAGCAGGTCTTTAATATTATAGTTAAAATTTTTTTTCGAAAAAATAAGAAAGGTTAGATTACTAATTATAGGGTTAATGTCAAAAATATCATTTTTAATAGAGTGTTAGATAGTGTTTTATGTGATTAGTGCACAGTTCAGGTAAGAGCGATTGTCTGAACTGAAATCACGCACGAATTGCATACAACACTTAACATAATTTTAAAAAGAAAAAAAGATTTTTTTCCTCAATTTCACGTTTAACAATTGACAGCCGGGCAATTATATTACACAACACGGTCTGTCTAAATTTAAGACTTAAGTCTCGAGTTAACTATGGTTATAAATGGTTATAATCATAGTCAAAATCTGTTATTACGATCATTAGAGTCAATACAAATACAAGAAAAAACCAAAACACGTTATTAACTATAATTTAGGATATTTGAAGATGTTTCAAAACTATGAATTTGATAGTGACACAAATTTTTGCTTTTCAAAAGTGCCTCGAGGGGGACATGCGATCTTATGTTCTTACACAGTTTTCATGCACACAAAAGGAATGCTTAAAATGACCGTCAAAGTCATATGAGTACAAAATGATCTTCAATATGATATGCCACTTTTTAATATCATACAAAAACTTATGAGTTATTTATTATAGAATTTAGAAAGGGAAGGGAGGACTAGGTGCATTTGTATTCACCCTGTATGTATTAAATATCGGTAATTAATTATTGTAAGTGCACCTACTTAAATAGGTTTATTAAGTATTAAAATTGTTCAAAAATTATTCATTCAATAAACCTATAAAGCAATAAATACGTTTTTTGGTTTACCATGATAAAGAAAATATTTGTTGGTAGCTTTTTAAAACATTGATTGGCCTAGTATTTATGGGGTACTGGTACAAATGGTATAAATCAAATTCCTGTCTGTTATACATATCACATTATTACAGTTAACAACTAAGAGCAACCAACTGGGAGCAAGGTTACTTATAATTTGTTATAATAATGGATCGATATTTTTTCAAATTACGTAAATGTAGGAGATATCCAACAAGTGTTAAAATCGGTTTATCAACAATGGGTCCATTTACTAGCATTTAGAACAATTACATTAAAATTTATGCATATATACGTCAAAATCATCTAGTACTCAAGAAGCGAAATGAAATTCTTATAAAATATTCAAGATAACAAGTGAACGTAGTAATAGTCTCCACTTTAACTTAATGGTTCTTTATATGTCACAGAATAAATATTTATTACATACTAATGTCTTTCGGTGGACAACAACAAATCGAAAGAAAAATGATACTTTCCGGAAATATTGTAGGTTTAAGGCGTGAGTCACGTTGTAATTGTCTTAAAGGTGCATCAACTATAACGAGACACAAGAAACAATAGAATTTATACTTGGAAGCGATATAGAGAACCCATAAAAGTGCATAGTTGATAAATATATAAATGTAAATAATCACCTGACGATAATTCCAATAAATAAAATCTTACCCACCTTTGCAATGTTTTAAAACCTTTTCCAATAAAACCAACTGACTGTTGAATTTAATTGGCTTTGATTGGTAATGTTTAAGTAATTTTCTTGTATGAAAATAATCTTTGTTATATTATAAGATGAAAAATACGATATTTTAAAGTCATGATAATGATTGTATGCCATAATAGTACGATCAAACGTAGGTAATTTCAGTCATTATTTATTTTTACTTCATATACAGGGGACTTTTTAATCGAACTTTCCTTTTAGTAAATTTATAAGTATACCTACCTATATTTAATATGAATCAGATGTTTTCGTTTCTAGAAATTTAGCTTGTTTCTTTAAAAAATGAAAATGAAGAAATTGTGTATATTATACTGCAATGAAAAATATAAAAACACTAAGGATTAAATCGTAATCATTTTTACCGATTTTTACCAAATATAGCGACGAAACATTGTTTTGTTGCAATTTGATCGATTTTTAATGTTAGATATATGTTGAATAATCATTGAAAGACACACCAAAGCACTTTTATCAAACACCCTGTATGAATGAAGAAACAAACAAAGGTATATATAATTGAATCCCTTTGTGGTATTAAATTTAAAATGTCTGCATAAATAAGAGCTGTGACAATGTGTAACATTGACCTATTTAAATTTCATATTAATTCACGGATTCTGATTCATAAAAAGTACAAAAAAACGGACAGACAGTCTGGGGTTGTTTACTCGCGACCGGAAGGAAGTGCCCACTCTAAAACAAATAATCCACCTGCACATTCACACATATAATGTGCATACATGCTAACATAAACCGACGGACATTTGAGAAACACTTTATGCAACAGTGAAAACTGAATGCCATCTAATAGTTTCAAACGCTTCACTGCACTTGTTCTTTCTTGTAAATAAAGAGAGAAATTATCTTTTCTATAAATGTGTTACAACAGTATCTATCAACAAACGGCGTATCTAAAGTGATATTATTGCTAAGGATACAGAACAAGTGAAAGAAATTATGCGGATCATTTCCGAGAACGAATTTATTGAGTTCTTTATTATTTTAATAATATTTATATGCCTAATAAATAATAATATATGTATAATGTTAATAAAACTTTCCTTTTCACCTAACTGTGTCGATATTTATTCAAATGTATGCAAATTGGTACTTCATATGGGCAATTTGTGTATTATTTATAAACATTTCCTTCACCTTGTTCGCGATGTATTTAGCCGCACTTGTTTTGTTCGCTTAATTAATTATTTACAGTGTGATTATTGTAGTACAGTCGCAATGGATACAAAAAACAACACCCAAGTCGAAAAATATATATTTACGATTTAAATATATACCATGTCATGTTTGCAAATAATAATTAGTTAGTTTCAATAACAATTTAGCAAAAATAGATCGTAATTGGTTTATTGTCATAAAATTTGTTCTGCAATAAGAAACCTAAATTGCGAAATGCAACATGAAGCGTTACGAAACTTAATAATGTTCATTAAAATGTTTGTCTTCAGATATTATGGCTATATTATTCGTGTTTGTGACGAAAACTATAAAATTAGGTAAAACTGCAATGCAATCGCGAAAAAAAGGTCGTGTAACAAATACAAAAATTCCGTGACTCTCATATTTAAGTTTGAAGTATATTATTACGTTTGTGCAAAGGAACTTTTTTTTAAATTAAAACGTAAATCGCATATATTCGTGTCGGTCGGTCGTATGAGGCGATACCAGACACGATAAGAGGGTTCTTTGAAAGACCTTTCTAAGTCAAAATTCGTCGTTTGAGGGGGAACAAAAACGAACGCACTTTTCATATATGCGGTAGCCACCACAAAACCATTAAATTTTGTCCATTAGCTTATACATGTGTGCACGTGTTTGCAGTGACATTGTTTTGACCCCTGGCCACGCGAACTGCCCATTTTTCACTTTCCTAATAACCACTGTATGCGGCCGAAAAGTTATTACTTTCGATATCTGCCAAAAGAAAAGTTGTATGGCAAAAATGTGATTAGTAATAACGATTTAATTACACGTAAAATGCTGATTGTGTGTGCAACATTGCCATTATAATATACGAGTAATTTTCATTCTCGTTTTTTCTAATTCATAAATATTATATGTGTGCGCGATTATTAGATAATTGCCATAACGTTAACGATAAGAAAATATATCGCATTGTTTAAACACAATGCAATAATAATTTAATAGTGTAAATGCACCGACCGAAGGAGACGGAAAATTCAGCGCTCTTGGAGTCTATAGTGAATGCACTTTTATAATCTGGTGCAAGTTCAATTCACTCACAACAAATAAGGTGGATGAACTCTCTCTCACTCTTCGAATGCGCACACAACATTTAATGTGCATATTCTAGCCGTGCCTAAGAAGCGGCCGACGATATGGTGCACATCTTTGGATATAACAAAAAGGTGGGCTGCGGCAAATAGCGGGTGGGTGAACAGCCCGAGAGAGATTTACGTTGATTGTACATAAAATAATGACCATCATATCCGCAAGAGCAAAACTAAAAATATATAATCATTATAGAAGAATGAATCATATAGTGTTTCCTATAGAGATCTCAACAGAAAAGAAGGAAATCTTGGCGCTAATTATTTAATGCGATTGTCATAAGTGAAGCGAGCATCTTTTCCATTAAACCATTGTTTTATTTACTCTAGAGTAATTAATGTTTATACGTGTTTATTTGAATCATCATCAATTACAACTCGAAAACTGACACAATAAGAATTACAACATTAACTCTATACATACAGGATGTCTTAGAAGGGTGCCATATCTGCCATTGTTTCTTGGTGTCGAAATTATAAGTATATAGTGTTAATTTTATACACGAGCAACAATCTTGATTTATTGTGATAAATCCCATATCAAAATTTAATAATTATTTATAGTATCTAAATTTTCACAAAAACATAAATCTCAATAAAGAATATTGTGCAATTTGAATATTGAATTCCAAATTCGTAAATCTTATCAATATGTTTAAATTAACAAACGCAAAGAAACAAATGCGATAAAAATCACTAGATTTATTTCCGGTAAAGTAAAATATCAAATATTTCCTATAATTTATTTCTTTATTTAAATATTAAGCACCAGAGTTTAGTTAATTGATGTTTTCAATGAGAGAGCGAGAGGTTAAATGATATCTTTCTTGAGGCGCCCTGTATATATTGTAGAAATCTTAGCTAATTTTCTTTTTAGGCAAAACTTTCACAAAATTTCTTTAATTCAAAGCAAATTGTACGGCGCAAACATCACCTGAATTTTAATGTTGATTCGTTGTGCATATCAAATCAGATGATTTATTTCCTTATGGAAAACACTGAACTTTAAATTATTAAAGCAATTATAATTATAAAAAAATATTTTACAATAAAGTTATTATTACTAGAGTAAACTATAGCTAATTGTACGAAAACTAGAGTGGTGAAAGTTTTGATAATATATTCGGCTTGCTTAACTGAAGATACACTAATAAAAACTCATCAGTTTATTTTCCGTGCACTATACAAGTCCAAACGTTAATAACAATAAACCTTGGATGAAATTTATTTCACGAAATCTTTATATGTGAGCCCACTCAGTGCAATCGAGCATACCCCTTAAAAGCATTAACGAAGCAGAACCAATAAATCGGAACAATGTTACGTGTAATCGTTGCACGAGAAAAGGTTCATTCGAAATTAATAACTATAGGATCTTCTAGTTTAATCCTGATATTTCATCTCATCTATTACAGTTATTATACGTTCGAAGGTCTTTTCTTAGAAAATTGCATCCACAATGAAAATAACTTTAATTGCAAGTGAATTACACACCTAATTGAATCCAATTCTGCATTCAAGATCACTTTCCGACCATTATTCGTCCTTAATATAGCATTATTTTTCAAGAGTGCAACTTATATATCAATAATTCAGAACCAATATGTAAAATGAATGTAGGCGTACTCGATTGCCATTTATTAAAGCCTACGGGTGCTTTCATAGTAACAATAACAAAAACAATATAATTGTAGATATGAAACAATAAGGAAACATTCATAAAAAAATCAATGAGAAAAAATATTTTATTGCGTTTGGGTTAGATTTGTAATCATAAATCGTTAACAAGATAAACTGGTGTTGTGTGTGTACAATATAGAAGAAAGTCAATCCACACCTAAGAACCAACGAGCAGATTTAATAATAAAAAGTACACTGCGTAAATGGTTGTAGTGTGATCACTTTCACAATGACGCTAAATTCGTCGACGAAGAGTTCGAAAGTAAAAAATAATGTTTTCATTTCATCATATGGAGGTTATTAAAACTCTATTAAGAACGTACCATAAGCAAATTCTGTTGTATAGTAATCATATGATTGATATTTGCCGGATATTATATAAAAAAAGGTCAAGATACTTTTGGTATAGTATTAATAATAAAAACACGAAAATAATAAGTAAAAGACATAAATATTCAGATTGAATTCGCAAGTTGCTTTTTTTATATTAGCAGTAAATGTGTTTTCGTCTCTATACTTAGGCATAAAACAAAGAAAATTTATTTTATGATATCTTTTAGTTGAACATAAGGTATTATTACTAATTTCAAGTATTTTTTTCAGGTATAATTTTCAACGCTGTGCGGTTTTATACCGTTTGCATGCAATGCAGGCTTTTTGCTTTCTGCACGTACACACGAGGTTCGCTACTATATCTAACGGCATAAATCTAATTTAAGTAATTTATAATTTACATCGTTTTACTTAAACTTTAATACGCTTAAGTTAACTTCCACAATTTGTATACACCAATGTCTAGAACTCTGGATGAAACCATTTAATGGCAAAACCATTAAAACAAGGAATAACCAACAGATATTTTTTAACTGCTTTTATTATAACAAATCTTCTTATATTTACTAGTTCTTGTGGTGCTTTAGCTTTTACTCATTTATAATGTAATCATTTTAAATATTATTTTCAATTTATTGCTTAGAAAAAAATTTAAGAAAAAGCTTTTGTTATAAAACGTTAATTCTTGATCAGTCTAATGTTACGGGTTGTATACTCAGAAATAAACACTAGCAAAACATTGCTTATATAATATATTAGTACAAATACATGAAACTAAAATAAAAAGTTACAAGTGCGTGAAGATCTGCAATCGGGTAAATAGAAACTTTGAAGTTACAAAGTTGGTAATAAAAACTGGTATAAGAAAACTGTATGTATAAAAGTTTATTGAACTCTTTTAAATTTCTTAATTTCAAAACTAGTATTTGTTTATTAAAAATGCAACACCTACTACACCACATAGAAGATATTTAAGAATTTGAATAATGTAGTATAACTAACCATAATATATTAAAAAATTTATGTGCCAAATTCTGTTTGTTCGAAAAATAAAAAACGCAAAAATTCATTTTTGAATTATAAAAAAATCGATATTAAAAGTAGTTTTTGCCAGAAATATAAGATATTCACTTAAAGAAATAAAATAGAAATACTGTAATTGACAACGAAATTTATTTTTACCAGCAACATTGAAATGTTAAAAGGTCTATTTAACAAATCAACAAAATATATTAATGGTATTTTATAACACCCCGATAAGTATGTCATAAATCTTTAGTAACAAATCGGAACAATAAACTTTTAACCGTCGAATATTATATAAAGATTAAGAAAAGCCGATAGCAAAATATAGTATTATAAACAAACAGTTCTCTTACGGTATTTACTGTTAAATGCACCGAAGTACATAAATATGTAAATATAAATCAATGCATTTGTATGTGTGTGAAAATGCAACTAACACAGTGTCGATTGCGTATTCGATTTTCTGCAGGTATTGTTCTTTTTAATTAAATAGCAAGTACCATACAAAACGCGTTTGGTCATTAATCGTTCACTACATATGGTTAGCGATAAATTATTGTATAGGTATAGTTTCAAGATCAATAAAACATTACAGTTAATATAATTACAGATTATTTCTGGATTGCTTAATTATACATTATTGAAAACCATGATCGAACGGGCAGATTAAGAAATTGGGCAACCTCATATAATTACAGCTATATACTTTATGACTTTAAACTTAATAGTTTATTGTTTATTTTATATATAGAGAGATATAGATTCATCTTTGATATATAATTCTTGGTGATTTGTTGTGGCGTATTTTCCATACATAATGATGTAAAAAAATGAATTGTGTGTAATAAAGCAATTACAATGTACGTACATTAGAAACAGTAATTACAAACATAATAATTGTAAGTACACAGACATGTAAAAAAATCGAAAAGTAGAAAGTATATATATATATTCCCTAATTATTAGTGTTCTGATAGTTTCAGGATTGAACTTTCTTTCTAGTCGATTAAATAAATCTACGTTGTTTCATCGCAATGTTTTGTCTTCTTGTAATTACCAATTGCAAAATTCCGTTTTAAAGAGATTTGTAAGAATTTAGCAGAAATTTACAAAGAATGGCTTTAAAAAACATTAAGCGGATACATTTCTCGAAGCAATTTTACAGTAACACGTTTGTCATGGTTCATAAAAACAGATCTTTTCATTACAACTTTTTGCACTTTGCCCTTAAAAGAAATAATATAATAAGTTTTCATATTATTTAATTAAAAACAAATTTACGATCGGTAATTAACTTAACAATCTGTTCACATCATTGATTTATGCAAAAAAAAGGAGAAAATGCGCGATTGTAAAACATGGTTCCGGATATAAACCGAAATCTAATGAATTCTTTTTTTTCCCCTGCAGTGAATATTCCTACTTTCCAAGAAGAATGGAAATTGCACGTTCGAAACGGAGAGGCATGAAAATTTATAGGCTCAGACTTCCGCAATCAAAAAGTCCTAATCATTTCTTATCATGCAACTAGCTCATACGTCAAAGCCAGGGGAAGTTTTCTTGGTAATATATGCAACGAGAATAACGTGACAAAAAAATTCTAATAACAATAATTTCTCTAACAAAATTAACTTTTTGGTATACTTATAGTTTTAGATGAACAATTATGCGCTCATTATAAGTAAAATATGCATGAACACGCCAACCTGTAATTAGCTTTCAGTAAAAACTAGTGGAAAAAGGCTACAAAATGTGAAAATTCGAAAAAAATCATAACGATTTATTTTTAACAATATAATAACTGACATATTTCAAGCATAGTGGAAATAATAGTGTTTTCTTTTGAAACCATGTTAAACCAACAGTAAAATATGTAAAAACACTTAAGTTGACAAATAGGAAATTCGAAATCAGTAACAATCATAGATTTGTTATAGATATATGATAAAAAATATTATCAAGTCTGCTCTCTAACAATTAATAATAATATCTATACTAATCTTTTTTCAATTTAAATTTTTTTAAGTAAATACATAAAATTCTGAAATTGGAATTTACTGTTTAACCGATGTGGATTAGAATCTAAATACCTAAGCTTTTGAAGAATTCCGAAAATTAAAAATAAGTTTGCGAGTGGAATCTTTAAATAACAGCATAGCATAATAATCAAAAAGCAATATCTAATTATTAACATTGCATAAACCGATTATTAACTTGATTAAAATTGCATACAATGCAAAGTCTTAGAATACTTATAATAATTGCGAGTTTATATAACATCTAAAAGCTTTTTTAAGCCATCTCATTTATACTAATATGTATTAATGTATCTTTTAATTTTTATATAAATGACTGTTCAACATCTGGCTGGAATTGTTTGTGCCTCCATTAAGTAATTATCTGCCGTGGTTATTTACTTTGGCCAAGCCTCCTGTTAATATACAGGTATATTACGAGTGTGCCTCGCAGTTTGATTTGAGCATTTTATAATCTTGGCAAATATCAACTCGTGTTATTCTACACCATATTGTTAGTAAACAAAAGAACGAATTTTGAGAAAATTTAATTTAATATCTGTTCAAGACATATTTTATATAAGGCTTTCGAGATAAAATTATATAGCTCCAATAAAAACCTGGAAAATAGGAAGAATATCACTCTTTTATAATTTGCACGTATGCGGGTTCGTTGTTAAATATTTATGGGACCATATAAAATGAAAATAATGAGAAGGAAAATAATTAAAGCTGATAATTAAAATCAGCAATACAATACATATATATATATATATATATATATATATATAGGAGTAGAACTTGAAACTGCTCAAGTGTATTTCATGATATTGCAGGAATCGCAATTACAGAATTTCACTTTTGAGTCATAAAATCTTATTTATGATAAAATAATTAATATAACACTAGGCTGAAAGTATATAACTATTACGCTTGTTTATACAAATTTGCAGTTAGAAGTTGTAAATTATCAGCTTTTCGATCACGTCATGGTCTGTTTTTCGTTTGTTAGGAAATAGAAAAAATTACTTACAAATGCAGAGTTTACTCTCGTTTGCCATTTCTTATGAAACAGTCGAGTTAATGAATTTAATTAGGCGCCGTAACTGTACCCTCAGGCTAGCGTAAAATGCAATTCAAGTACACACTTATAATTTTACTAAAACGTATTATACCGTGCTACTGTATTGTTGTTGTTATTATTAGTCTGGTTAATTAGCTAATTATTAATTAAATACGTTAACGCTGATGACTTTGGGAACCGAAAATAATTACGTAAAACAGAGATGAGAGTGATACAACGGAACTTTTTTGAAAATGTATCCATCCGAACATATAGGTAGATTAATTAATTCAACATATAGTGATGTTTCTTTCTAATTTACATCTTGTTACTATTTCGCACAATAAAATAAACATTTTGTTAAGTGCATAACCCGGCAACTTAATCAAGAAGAAATCAGTGAAAGTTGTCAAGAATTTTAAGTTCCTTTCAATTTTATAAAAGATATCGCGATTTTTGTCTTTGAAGAAAGTAAATAATGTTGTATATGGGTATATGTCGTGTTGTATGATAACATTTATTAAATCTATCAACATATATTTAGCAAGTACACATAAATGTAATTAGAATGTATGACTAAGAAGTCTAATTTAAAGGAAATTTAATTAACGTTCTCGTAGTTAAGTTTACGGTTAGGTCTGTAATTTATTGCATTTTCATTAAGATCAATTACTTGAGATACGAACGAATATATTCGGTTATGTAATTGGTAATAAATGAATCTTCTTAAATGTTAAACAAAGCATTCATTTTGCGTATTAGTTGCTTTCCAAAACGTGCAAACACGTATGTAATTTAATATTTACATGCATTTTGTAGTGAAAATTATAGGAATCATCTCTGATGTTATATGTTGCTTGCTTGGCGCATAAATTTACTTAGAAAGCTGCTTTTTTCCATAGTATTTAGATATTGTTAATGTCGCGAAGAATGTTAAATACAATAAGAAGAATACAATGATAAAAATATATATTTTTTATTACAAGGCAGGTATGTTATATATTTTTCAATGTAATTACACCCTACTCAAAATGCATTTTGAAGGCTTGTTCTATTTTAAATAAAAATTCTTGACCTTAATTTTGGTTTATTTACTTTTATCATTTACTATACATACCGTGTGGTGAAATGCGCGACCACACAAAGTATTTCAATATAATTTTTTTCGTATTCAATTATTAGCTCTGTTAATTACTTTGCAGATAAAGTTTAAACAGGTTCTTTTGCAGAGAAAAAAATACTGCATTTGTTCTGAATTTTACTTCCAATATTTCCTTTTTCTAAATCATAAATATCGACTAAATAAATCGTGAGTTCTGAACTTTTTAAAAAACTTCAGAAGAACTGCATGGAATCCCAACCTTGTTAGACGTCAGATGATTTATAAATCATATAACATAATAACATAAAAGAGTCAATAGTTACCAAAATATATTTTCGGGAAGTATGTTTTTCTTAAAATAGAAATTATTTCAAAGATTATTTAGAGACTCACTGACAAACTATGTAAATTCATGCAATGCTTGATGTCCATATGAATATGTTTAAAAATAAAGTTTAATTATGGTGATTATCTCGGTGATAAAGAAAAAGAAATATTCTGCACAGATTCAGTCTTACGTCGTAAAATAAACGTTTGTTCTAAAATAATTAGGAAGGCAAATATTTGAATTTGAAAAAATAACTATGCTGCGTCGCGCGATGAATCACCCGGTATACCCAAGTACAGTGCATACGATGTGTTTTAGATTAAAAAGACAAGAACACAAAGTATAATACATAGTAAATATTGTTGTAAGAAGCTTTACAAATTTGAATGAATTAAACTAATTGTCTATTTGATAAAATCAAAGTATAAGAATAATTCATATCACATTTATAATGAGCAATTCACAATGTTATACATTTTAATAATATCTTTCCCTTTCTGTTTCTTTCTCAATGACTTCAGTAACTGAACACTTCAAAAGAACCTGCAGCCGTCACGTGCACGGGAATTTCAAAAGTAACAATATCAGGTAAACTAAAATACATTCTAATTATAATTGCGCAAAGCGTGACTTTTAATTATATCGATTTACAATGAATAAATTACATATATACAAATGGAACATAATATTTACGCTTACTATAATTATGCTATATATTTTCAATGAACAAACTATTATATGAATCATATGTATCCGTTTTAATAAGTTTAATAGCATTGCACTATTTGTTTGCTATTATGAAAGACGTAATTTTATAATCATCGAATTAATTATCGAAAATCTTCTTAGGCATTCAGACGTTAGATGCGAATACAAAAGATTGATTTATTCGTCAAAGATAAATAATTATTATAGATGCATGAACAATGCTATATTTCAAAATAATTGACAGCTCTTTTTTAATTTTCACAACTTAAATTTGTTACTGTGTACTTTCACTTTGTTTATGAAAAACCGCTTTTAGAAAACCGCAACCGTCGACCAATAAAATACGAAAAAATAAAAAAAAACTTGCAAATGTTCTTCATTTATGGTCTTCTATAAAACACGTAAGTGAAAATATATGATAAAAAAATTACATCATAAAATATAAAAATTACGATCAAATGCATTCGATTCTAGCGTGTCGCATAATAATTATATTATACTGACATTTTCATAATGACTATCAAAAATGTAAAGTGTATTATTTTAATTCACTTTTACTTTATCGATTGGCCAAGAACAATTAGCAACGGGAAATATTCTCCTTTACTTGAAGTGATTACATAAGACCACAAAATCCGTGTTCATGGTAACTTTATAAACGGGCTATTAAAATTGACAATAAAGAATTTAAAAAACATCGAGACAAAAATGTAATAAATCTCGATTATTTGTGATTAATTCAGTAAAATTCCAATGTTTTGTACGTTTTCATAATATTTGCTTTGTTCTTAATTACAAAAAATTCGCGAACAATAATTATTGTGAGAATATTGCACTCAAGAGCACCATAAAAATTATGATTTGATTTCCTGTAATTAAATTAGATATCATTCTATGCAAATGAATGACACGGACATATATGATGATGGTAAAAACGGCCAAAAAAATTCGTGGGATAATTTTGAAGCAAAACATCCACAGAAACATTAATTAAGTGTTCAAAAAGAAACTGTTTGTGTTAGATAACAATGTAACCTTGAGGAGCAAAAGTAATAAAATAAAAAATAAAAGTAAATTGGGAGCGCAAGAAGACAAAAATGGCAACTTGTTGATTCCATGGCAATTCGAATTGCGTTCGTTGCCTAAACGGTTTGGCAAAAATCATATAAAACTCGCACTTTTTCTCATTGGTCAATTCTGCCCACATATACATGTTCTTTACAATCCAAGAACAATAATTAACGATCTATCTTGTACCAAATTTCTAAATTTGTAAACGACAAGGTGATTATTACGCGAAAAGAGTTCCATTCGCCACACTTGGCTAATTATCTGCCAATTAACCAATTATATCATTATCAATATAGGTAATTAAACAATTAGAAATTCTCGAAATGCAAATAGATATATTTATAATTTACTAAATACTTGACACACATTTGGTTTTCGTGACAATTTATTATTAATATACACGACCTTTATCCAACTTGATAATGATATTTTTTTTTCGAATGTTTTATTGTTTATTTTCACTAAATTTTCTCATGTCCGTCGAATACCCTAATAATTAACTAATATTATAAATCCAATAAAATATTAATCACCAAAAATTACGCTATCTTAAAATCCAAAGGAAATCGAAATTTTACCTTTGATTAGATATTAATCCATATTAGTAGTTCGAATAATCCAGATCGTAACACACAACACTGATCGTCTTATCAGAAACACACGCGCACTAAATGTATATTTTTCGATACGTCGAGAACTCGAAAATTTAATAATTAAACAGATAGTCACACGGGTAACGGACGGCCAACGATCTTTCGAGTTAGATGTTTACCGGTAACTGAG
>JARJEA010004860.1:0-15167 GCA_030264595.1 Oligota sp. GC000189
ATACCGATTATATTCTCTCCGCCGTCAACGAGTCGGCCCAACAAGGACTCGCCTTCTTCGAGAATCTCTTAGGCATACATTTTAACGCTGCCGGCGACAACAGCACCGAAACCGGCGATGTTAATAATTCCACCCAATCTGCATAGTAATTGATTTGTGCTACGAAACAATAATTATTATTTATTTATAATATTATATACCGTACTCGAAAATGTGTAATCAACAGGGTAAAATAAATATTTTCTAATAAAAAAATATTTTTCCATAAATATTAATGTGTTTTTTCTTTCGTTGTACCATTAGAATATGTTTGTACGTTACAATAAAACCCTCTAATGTTTCTTTATTCTGTTGGTAAATTGAGTTGTTGATAAAATGAAGCCCCCACAAGCAATATACGTTAATCTATGTTAGATGATCCGAAATTAGTCGAAGTTAACTATAATCCTTTGTGAGATCAAAGTAAAGGGTTACCTTTGTATGATATGGTTTTAGTTTTCCACAGAGCCCAAGCATAATGAAATAATTACCAAGGCAAATTGATCGAAATCAAGTGAATATGTTACACGAACTTTTCAAAGTCTGTAAATATATTGGAATTCGTATTGATGCGCAATTAGCATAAATACTACACAGATTGAGAACACAAAGTACGAAATTCTGCACGTCTAAATGATCGAATGGCCCAGTTAGTTTTCGAATTTTTTTGGTTTCTTTGCGTACGTGACGTAGCATCGAATGTGAAACACATCTTGAGCATATTAATTAATCGGGAAGTACCCGATTAACTGTTCCAAATAAATGTGTGAACATTTTTTCTATTCAACCGAATTGAAATTCCGTTTTGCATCAATTAAATATGTATTTTATTTTTATTATATCTACGCACACGTTGTTTTCGTATCGAATAAGAGGAGAAGAAATTGTGAGGAACAATCGAGAATGAAGAAAGCCACAAAAGAAAGAAAGAGAAGTCTGTATTTTCCATAAACGCGCGCCCGCTATAGGCCGGAAGGCCGCGGATGACCCAACTACTTCTGGTGACCGAGTTTCGGGCCCCCCTTACCGCGCCGAAGAAGAGTGGGCAGCCGAAGAGTTCCTGAACACAAACATCGAACCGGTTAACAAGAACCAGTAATACTTCTCGCAACCGTGGATTATCTACAAGAACATACATAAATTTTTTTCAAGAAGAGCAAAATTTTCATAAGGTAAGTGATAAAGTTTTTCAATAAGTCCCAATAAGTTTTAAGAAAAAGAATCAATAAGCGATCGCTAACATCTAGTAAATAGGAAACTGAGCATCTTTGGACATTCTTGACAATATGGCCCAATCGGTGCTCAAGTTGAATGCGGAAATTAAACTTCGCTAGTTTTCCATTACGTGTCCTTGACTTGGAAGAGTGACTGCGAACTTCCGTTTCTCGTATTTCAGCATTACGGCGCGTGTTAATGTACCGTTTTCCTAATAACCATTCTATAAGTATATTCATAAGTACGTTTAAAGAATCCACAATCAGTTGTGGAAAATCGGTAAATGATTAAAACGGGAATTGTTATTTGTGTGCCCTTTTATAACAAATGAGTTTCACTTTATTACTCTCGATACACAATTTTGGCGAAATATAATTTTCGGACGAAAATAATATTATTATTATTATTATGATTCGCGATATGCATGCGTCTGACACGGCAATTTATGGCGGCAATTAAAAAGTACGAGTGCTCGGTTCTAATAAATAGTGGTGACGGGAGAGTGGCGCATAGAAAATGACAAAAATTCAAATAAATCATTCGCAACGCGCTCCAAGACTCTTTGCGCGTTGCCGGTGCCGTTGCGACTTTGATAATTTAATCCATTTTATTAATTAGCAACGTGTCGATGATTAACAGATATCGTTCTTTATTCCAGAGATTACTGGCATTCGGAAGGAATCTAATAAGAGGTAGTCACCATGCGATTATCGCTCATATTCGAGTTACTTTTGATCTTCATACTGATAGCCTTCGCAGCGTCTAGAGTAATCGGTACGAATGACTTGATTCTTTTATAGATACGATGAAAATAACGTGTTAATGTGCATTTATGTTAGACCCCGGCAGGACTAGGAAAATACGTAGCACGGATTCGGTACGCAAGCATCACCATCACCATGGAAAAGTTGGCCACAAGGCAGCCACCAGGCAACAAGAGACAGCGAGCAAATATTGCAGTTGTACTACAAAACTGTGTAACTGCTGTCGAGAATTTAATATTCCAGTTGTGTCCCTGCAGGGACCTGGATGCGCGTCGTTGCAGTATTTACGAGGCGACCGTTTGGCCATTTCCATGAGCTTCGGCGAGCGCGTTCTGACAAACACAACAATTGATAGTAAGTTATGGCCTTTGATGAGATGCACTTTAATTTCTCATTCGAATGCGATTTTTAGGTAAAAAACCGAAACCAGTGTGTATGCCGCTGCCGGGCGGTGTGTCCAAGTTTTGCGGCCGCGTATATAATATCGGTCGCCAGGGAGATGACTTTAATGCTTGCCTCGGCCTGGAGCTTAGGGCTGTTCAGGATGTAGAAGCGGCTTTACGTGTATCTTGTTTCCGATTTGGACCTAAAGGCCTTAAAGTTGAACCCTCTCAACCTTTGCCCGTAGTGGAAACTGCGGCCAATGAGGAGGACGATGAAGAGGACGACGACGATGACGACGACGACGAGGACGATTTTGATTTTGACGACGTTGACGACGACGACGACGCCGAAGAGGATGACGAGGACGACGAGGAGGACGGAGATAATAGCGTTGATTATGGAACGTTCAGCGTATTCGACGATGACTTCATAGACAGTTTCTTTGTACCGTCCGGAACGTCGTCTGGCACAAAAAGGAAAAAAGTCACAACGACGACCACCGTAAAACCAACGCTGAGAACCGTAACGCGTAAAACGAAACCTTTACTAAAGAAACGGCCAGCTGCTAGTCTCGTAACAAGTACTTTACGACCTAGGGATGTAAGTAAAACACCCGCTACTTATTCAACGACTGCACCCGTGACTATTACCAGTGCACCGACGACGGAAAAACCAACGACGACAACAACAAGAAGAGTTTTGAATCGAAGGAAACCAAAACCAACGAAAAGGGTAACAAGTGGAACGACGACTAGTATACCTCAAACGATCACCACCGAACGATTAGTTGAGCCGATCGTTTCATCCTCGACAACCGCTACAGTTGCGGAGACTGCGCCAACTGCAACTTTCACCACAAATTCTCCTAGCAGTGGTTCTATTGCTTTGGTTACTTCGGCAACTATTGTAACTTCCGAAAACAAACCGTCCGTGGTCGAAGACGTCTCCAACAATGCAATTGACGGTCAATTCACGCCTCCCAAAAATATATCCTCCAACGAAGTCGTGGTTTCTTCGCACGAATCAATCGCTGCTGTAACGGCGATGTTGCAAAACATCCCCGAAGAAGTCAAGTTGAATGCTAAACCCGCATCTACGATTGTAACCACGGTAGAGGATAACACCACTCCAAAGGAGATGACAGGCGCCACGATGGAAGCGGATTACTCAACCGAAACGAAAATCGAATCAACAGCGAATACTCAGTATGAAGCATCCAGTACTGAAGCGATTACTGCTAGTGAAGTTACTACTGATAGTACAACACTTGTTGATGCCACCGCCACAGCCACGACCAGCATGCTTACAGAGGATGATGACAGCGATAGCGAGGACGTTACCATGCAAAGCTATATTCTGAAAAACGACGAAGACGATGAAGGAGATACAACTATGGAGGAAGAGATCGTTTCAACAACCACCGTTGCGAATGAGGACACAACCGCCACGGAATTTAAAATTGAGAATAAATTGCGCAATAGAACTAAAGTAGAGAGCAAGGATGTCTTAACGGATATTATTGATGGTGTTGTGGATACGTTCGGTGACGACGATAGCGAAGAGAATAAAAATCCCTCTAATGATGCCGATAAGGACGAGGAGGACGACGACGACGATGACGACGATGATTTATTAGGGGATGATGATGATGATGCCGACGAGGACGAAGATGAGAATGAAGAGGATGACGAAGATGACGACTTCGTTGCGAGGAAAGCCAAACAACATCAAAAGCATCCGAAAGGACACAGAATGAGACAAAGTAGGGATATGTGGTTGGATAGGTTACATTGGTAGTATTAGTTAATGCATTCACTTTAGAAATGTTCAAATTATTTATTATTTATTAATTTATTTATTTATGAAAAAGACATAATAAAATAGCAAATTACAGTTATATTGTATATATTTTTTAATTGATGCATAGAGAACTCGTCTTGTTTTAATGTTTATTAATTAGTAAGTTTTTGTTAAATTAAAATATATAGAGACATTTATAGAGACTTAATAAATTTCTTTGCTCCGCTCCGAACTTTTCATAATCACGGCTTCTTATGATTAAATTAATTAATTTATAGAAAGACCGACTTTAAATTATTTCTTGTTAAAGTTTTAATGTAGTTTGAAAGCGCAAAGCATACACTTCGAGCGTTCTTTTTGACCGTTGGGTCTTTGCAGTTAGAATTGAAAGCCTAAACTTGTACCAGTGTACTAGTGCTTCAGGTTCACTTATCATCCGAACAGGTGAAGAAGAGTGGTAGAAGTATCGTCATCACGTATGGACAACTCTCCAGTGTATTTAAAATCACACTGAGCTCTTGTGCAAGAAGTAGTGTGTGTATAAACTTCCTCGACATGCACCGGCTCGAAACAATAACACTATTGTTTTCATTAGTGGCGGCGTTCCATGGAAGTGGTAATTAATCGCAAATGATCTCAATTAATCCGACTCACGCTTTTTTTTTGTGAATTTCAATAATTAGATGGAGATAAGATCGGCATGAAAAATGCATCTCTTGAAAAACAGATTCAACAAGTACAACAAGTAGTAAGCAGTTTAACCACACCTAGTCTCCCTATTCCCGTATCGGTTCCTAATGTGGTCAGCGTCTTACCCACGCTGCCCACGCTGCCGACGCTGCCTACAATAGTCAACACCACTGTTGTTCCTCTAAGCCCTATAGCGACAACAACACGTCGTCCATTACTGCAAGGACTTAGGTTGCCGTGCACCTGTTTGGAAGCACAATGCGGATGCTGCTCAGGACTGATCTTGGAACGGTTCAAACAAAAGGCCTGTATGAACTTTACATACGATCCGGATGATTTCGCTTTGACAGCTACGATGTCCATGAATGAGAGGGTCCTTTACAAGAACACAATTTCAGGTACTAAATTCAATGTATTTCGCAACGACTAATTTTTTAAATTGTCTTTTAATTGTTTATAGGTAAGAATCCGGAGCCTATGTGCATCAGAGTTCCTCGCTTTCGATTTATCGAGTTTTGCGTGGAGTTATCGAATATTTACCTGGCCCGAAGAAATTTCCACATGTGTATCGACGCGGAAGCCACTTGGGAAGATTTTACGCTTGTCGAGTGGTCCTTTGATTGTATCCGATTAGGAGCCAACGGCGTCGCCGTGATAAGACCAGAAGAGGGCGGAGGATTGTCATTACCGGGCATCGATGAAGAGGATCAAGTTGACGAAGATTACGATGACAGTGCTAGAAATGTTCCATTGAAGAATAGCAAATTTACCGTAGAACGATTACCTAGCAACGAGGTAAGAATCAGATTCAATAACAACGGTAAAATCAGTTCCATCGATAACCTTATCAAAGCTAGCAAGCCCGACGAAAAGTTTGTGTAAAATTTGTATTCTAATTGTACGGTGCTAATTATTACGTTATATTTATGCCTTTCAATGTTGCTTATTTAAGAATATCCGTTATGTATTTTACATATATGTAAATACAGGCCAGTGGGCCACTTTCGAGTGAAAAGAATCGCATTACCTACTTTTCTCCCATGTGCGCAAGATGGCCAAGTAATCACGAGGTGATAACCGTGCAAGGATGAATTCATTTCAGATTACGCACACTTGTAAAATGGTCATTTAATTTATCTGCGTATGTAAATATGCACGAATGCGAAAGACTTAATCGAAGTAG
Source organism: Oligota sp. GC000189 (assembly GCA_030264595.1). Lineage (NCBI taxonomy): Eukaryota > Metazoa > Arthropoda > Insecta > Coleoptera > Staphylinidae > Oligota > Oligota sp. GC000189. Next base: position 6,076 of record JARJEA010004860.1, read on the forward strand.
TGTTACTTTGGTGTTACGTCTCTTCGGATACGCCGAATATGCCAGTCGCAGTGGTCCGTTTTGTGTGCGTGTAATCGGCGCATTGATTTGCCATTAACTGAACTGCGTCAACTATAGCTTTGCTTGCCATAATCAATCAGTGGCACACAGAGAGCGTGTATATTGAATAAGTTTCGTTTACCATAAACAAATGGGAGGTTTACATATTTTATCGATCATTTGTATTCACGTAGTGATCTGGTCACAAACTAACGCTGCTAAAATCGGTGAGTATTAATGACCATCAATTACCGAAATTAATTAATAACAAAGTTTCGCAAACAAGGGAAGGTAATCAATCGACTCAGTATGACTGTGCTATTATTTTTGATATCAAGAGTTAATTACATTTAATACTTCAAGTGCCATTCAGCGACCATTGTTTATAGTACCGGATTTTTTCGACTATATGTTTTTTAAATCTCATTATAGCCGTAAATACTTTAAACACCCACCAAATAAAAAAATTACACTTGGACAGCAAAGAGGATTATTAAATACTAGTAAAATAATACTATTTCGTATAAGCTATAGCATTGAAATAATTAGCGTTTGAATAATGATGCGTATAATGACAAAATTACCGCAAACAAAACATAAACAATCTCTGCGCGAGAATACCATGCAAATATATATGTAACGCAAATTAGGCAAAAAGTAAATAGAGAAAAATTACGATGGTGGCAATAGAGATGCCATAAAAAGATCAGCGAAGAAAAACTTGTTTTGTACAGCAGATGTAATTTTCCCACTGAATACAAATAGTGGAAAAACCGGCGAGTATCCTAACATAATAATAATCCTACAACACACTGGCAAATGACACTAATTAAGGGCGATTTCGTGTTTCGAGCGCGAAAATGTTGGATTGATTCAATCAATTTGTTTTATGGAGCAAATATTTGCAAACACACAGTTTTTGTAATCTTTTCATTGATGAATGCACTAATATACTTTTAAACGAGTCCGAGCGCACCGCTTTTACAAACATTTACTACCATTGAATATCGATTCCGACACACTTTATTCGGCTGTCGACGTAAACGTAATTTGGAATTTCGCAGTTTGAAAGTTTCAAGGACCCGCACGAAGACGCTCTTGTTGCAGAGTCAATGCCACATTGAAATCGAGTTTAATTGAAAGGGCACGATCCGCTAACGATTATGCGATGTATACTTAGATAGCTCGCGATAAATTTAATCACTTTAATCTGAAGCTAAATGGAACGAATCACGTCACGTCGAGAATACAGCGAGCGCGTATATAGCCAACTTCCGTTTAACAGTTCAATCGCTATTCGCGTCTTGTGTTCGATGGAGAAGCCTGTATGACAAGTGGATGAGCAATCAACGATAATCATAATAATCAGGGCTGGATGTGCGTGCAAAATGTGTTCTTTCTTTGAAATTTTTACTTTCGCATAATATGTTTGTCATCATGAATATTAAGCACTTTCAAATATTATATGTAATTATATTTTAACGTATTTATATTAGTGGTTACAGGACAAAAGTTGTTGAAAAATTCCTCCGTGTCAATTTACTATGATATAAGAACTGGTAAACCATTGACACCTTTCAACTTTACTGACCAATCTTCCAGGGAGCCCGATCGACGCGTCGCATTTCGGAGTAATGGATGCTCGTGCCAGAGATTCACCTGCGGATGTTGCACTGGCATCAACATTCAACAGTTCAACTTTAACCGAGAAGGTAAACAACCCTAACACGGAAGGAATATACGTTGTATTAAAATGTACCCATTGTCCGCACAGGTTGTTTGAATTTCACGTATGATCCTTTTGAATTTTCCATCGGAATGGATATGTTCATGAACAATAATATGGTGTACACAAACAAAATATCAGGTAAAATTGTTAAACCCCATAGAACGATGATGATCTGATAATTCTATACAAGGGGTTGTTTTCATTTGTAAATCCCTGCTCGTGTGATACATTGGAAATTCCATATTTAAAAATCATTTTGTTGCTATATAATTATCAATTACTGATATTATTATTTCCCTATGGCTGTATTTAATTTCAGCGTTTCTATATTTTGGTTGATTTCGTAATTTTAATTCAGCTAAATACCCGCCGCCATTGTGCCTTCCATTTGCGACTCCGTATTTGCCAACCGTTGAGTTCTGCGCTAAAATATTTGACTTGCATACGCCGGGACAAAATCTTCAAATGTGCTTGGATTTTGAGACTCGAATAGAACATGCACCCATCTTCGTCATGCATTTTGATTGCATGAGAATGGGAACCAGTGGTTTTGCGTTAGTTAAACCAGGGGCTACACTTGCCCCGGATCTTAATGCTAACGACACTTCGACAACTACCATGGCATCCGTCACAGACGTCGATACTTACGACGAAGTCACTGAAGTTAAGTTTAAACATTAATTATATATATATATATAATAATTTTATCATCAACTGTTATTAGAGCGTTATTAATGAAATACATTTTGTGAAAAAAGTTAAATATTAGCATGGTCGCACCATGGCAAACTATGCAGATTCGTATTTCAGAACTATATAGAGATGACTGGTTCAGCTAGAGATGATTTATGGTAGGAAACCAAGTAATTAGAGTAAAGTAGACGGCGGCAATGTTTATATAGATAGATTTGGCCATTTTCGAAGTGAGTTAAAGTGTGTATCCGTAGATTATGGTGTGTGTAGTGCGGAAGAGATTGTGATTTATCGAGGAATTCATTAGTTCGAGCTGGAGGCCTGCTCTAAATTTGACTGCAGTACTTTAGTCTGTTCTTGATGCTAATTGCTGCTAAACACCACTTATATTCATTTCCATTCGAGCGCAAAGTGAATTTCGCAAATTTATCCAAAACCTCGCGTTTTATTTATATTCAAAATCTGTTTATGCCAGACGGGCCCCGAAGTGCAATAACGTGAAAGTTACTTTCGAGCGAGCAGACCCCGTAACGCATTAGAAAAGTGCATCGAGACTATATTCGTAGACACTAAGGACGCATTATATATTTAAATTTAAAACAAGCTCTGCCAACAAACTAGCATTTACTAAGATCTCTAAGAAGTTTCTGGGAAAATGACTATGTTATGGGGTTTGTCTGACTAATACCAACGTTTGTCGCCTGGTTCGTTTCTCTCTATCCTTCTTGTTTTCAACTTGGGTGCACGTATAACGACAAAATTTACTTTATATTATAGTTTGCTATATTAATTACGCAGTTACTTTAATGCGAGTCGAGGTTGAAATTGAAAACTTGCATTGCAGATTATATGGAAATATAACCAAAGAAAGCGATTACCAAGCGAACACAGTTTTTTCATACCTTGGCCTTTCTTATTTTAAGTTTCCAAAATTAAATAAGAACACAAAAGGATTTGCTGCTTGTATCTCGTTTAAAATGGGCTCTAAAATTTTAAACTACCCCTATATTTACTAGACGATTCCACTATAGGAGTGTAGTTGACAACAAAACGAAACTGTGATTAAAATCATTTAATTAAATCTTCTTAAATATATATCAACAATTAAAACACAACAAAATAAAGGCATAGATATTTCAAAGCTATATGTGTGTGTTGTGCTTTTATGCATGCGTGAAACTTCCGCATTTAATTTTGCCGGTCGTTTTAGTGCTTGTCCGAACTACACACTAAACCTAAATGTTCTTGTTGTTGTTAATTCAGTGCAAAACTTCTTAGTTACTACTAAACAACAATAAAATACGCACACAGCAAGAGGCACTATGTACAGGACATATGCATGAAATCCACTGCGCTCATATCTTTTGAAAAATGTTGCCAAAATCTTGGTGAGTCTCAACATGCGCTAATAAAACCAGAGAGAAGCCGGAGAACTAAATCTAATCCCGATACTCGGTGTGGGGATATAAATATTTGCATGTTAGATTTTTAGCAAGAAGCAGAAGCTTAAGAGTGTATCTATGGTAATGCGATAGTATGTGATTTTGTGAAAGACTAAACTCGACATTCGGTAAGCTCTTCAGTAAACTGGTTTGACGGTTTTATAGTTGATACTCATAAGGTCACATTACAATACGCAAACCCCGGAAATGTACAACCGAAAATAGTTTATCAACGAATCGATCAATTTCCGGAAATGCCCCCGAAAACGATACAATTTTCAGATGCAAATTTAATTTTTTTTAAATTTCGTTATTTGCCACGCGAAATATTACGACTACATGGATTTTATTAAAACCGAATTGATGAATAAAAAACAATCAGAGAATGAATATAGAGCGGCAAGTAAACGAGTCGTCCTTTTTTTTTTCATAGAACGTATATGAAATTCGTACATCATATTATTCTTTTATTAGTAACCCCTAATGGTTTTTTTCTCTCCGTCCCTATTTTCCACGCCTGCCATTGCAATAATAATAAATATATGCGCACAATTTTTTCTTCTTCCCTTTCCCTATCGCCATTTCCATCACTTGGGTCTCCTTTTGTTTTCACTAGAAGTGGTCGTATTGAGAAAGGAAACGAACGAACAAACGAGTGAGCGTGGTATCAAAGCATTTTTGTAACTTTTACTGGATAAGGGTCTTTCGTCTCGTGTCTTTTGTCCCGCGTGTGCAAGTGTTTTCCCTCAATTTAGATAATCCAGCGAGGATTTTAAAGGTTGTTTTTGATGTCTTTGAGGGCTCTGCCTACAGTCTATGCAGATTACAAAAACGGCACCACGCGCGTTCGCATAAGAAAGATTAATTGAGCAATGACCTGAGAGGTCTTAGTGAACGCTTCAAATAATAATTTTCGGTAATTGTGTGTTGTCGACACCTTTTGTACCTTTTCGCAGATCTTAGCGGAAATTGCTTTTTATATTCGGTGGAAGTCCCCTGTTCACTTCCAATTGCGAATGGTAATCGGAAATTATATTTACGAGGAGTAAATGCAATTTAAAAAATGTAAAATTCCATAAATACAAATCGATCATTATAACATTTTTTTTAATTACGTGAAAATTACGACATTCAATTTCATTCTCGTTTGGTTCGCCGTGAATTCATTTGCTTTGAGTGATATCTTTCTTTGTAGAGGGATATAATTAATATTCTGATAAGAGAAACGGTCCGGCGATAATGTTTATATATTTAATGTGAGTGATAAATTGCGGTGACTAATTAAAAGAGTTAATTAAAACAGTCAACAATAAAACTCGGCATAAAGGGGAGAAAGAGACGGCAAAGCTTTGCGCTTACTTAACAACAGAAACATATTGTAATTTAAATCGAAACTGTTTCACCCTTGCTGACATAATAATATATATTTAGCATCCAGGGAGAAAATGCGAAAACAACGACGACAACCTATGCGTGCGTATTATTTTGTTACATTTAATTACCTCTCATTTGTTCACGCATGCACAAGATGATTTGTGAAAGTGTCGCTAAACTAATGTCACATTAAATGTATTATACATTTGTTCTTATACCCCGTCCGCATTAAGGAGTTTTAATTACTCATTAGTCTATATCACCAATTCGTTAGGTAGTAAAAACTTTTTCTTCATGTATTTTTGTATGATTTAATTAATTTTTCAATAAGAAATACATAGAAACAAAAAACATTCGTCACCCGAAATGGATAAATTTTAATATGCTTGCTGTATAAGTTTTCAAGATTTATTGATCTGCTAAGATTTTCCTTCAACTGTATATTAGCAACGCTAAATAAATGTTTGGTCACATATGTTGACGAATTTATTGTGCACTACTCTGGATAATGTGAAGGTTTTCTGAATTATGTATATTGTATACACAAGGGATGATAATCGCTCGAACCCCCAACGCTTACAAGTTCATCACGAATCATGAGAAAAGTTTTACGCAGAGAAAGAATTAAATAATTGCGACGGAGGTTACACGCACGACTCATTTTGCTTGCCGTAAAATTATACTACATAGATCCCAATCGGATTAAAACGATGAAGGTGTCGTGTGTGTTAGATTAGGAGCAAGAAGAAAAGCGATAACGAAATAAGTAATGAAATATGTTTTTGTGATGAAATTATTTGCGCTGACCTAATACGCGCAGAAATTGTTTCAAACGAGCCGCAACAAATGATTTTAAATTGTTTCGCCTGGGGGGGGCGGCGGCGAAAAAGGTATATATTTGCACATACATACATCCTCAATGCATGTATGTTGTATTCATCCGAAAGCTAAATATTTGCAATTTGTAATCCCGCAATGAACGTTTAAATATTTGAAAGTTCCGCACACGTTCCTTTTGTACACAAAGAAGGTACGGTGCAAGGATTAAAATACTATTATTATCATCATCATCATCATCATCGTCGTCATCTTCATCAAGTGCAACTAGGACCTTTATTGCATTACATCCGGGGTGCATTTGGAAGGAAGACGAGCGTGCGACGTACGTGCGTGCGTTAGGCGTAGTTCGCGCCGGCGCCGTCTCGCGATTTCCTCCCTCGAAAAGCGGCTCCGTGGCGAGATGATAGCAGTCGATGTCCTGCTGCTTTCCCGATAATTGCGCCTCCCGTTCGGCCCGTTCGAATTGTGCCGCTCGTCGCTCGTCGCGAGTACATCGTCACGTCACGCACTTTGGAAAAGTTTCGCTAACAGTTTAATCCTTGGTGCACCCTTTTACCGTTGCTCGGAAAACTCTTTCCCCTTTCACCGTACACTTTTTCAATGAAGCTATTGTGGAGCATTCAAACGTACTTTATACTTTAACGTAAGTATTTTCCTTATTTTAAAAATTAACCAGTGCATCTAATTTTATCGGGGACTCTATCTATCTATATATATATATGTAGAAATAAAATTTACTATGTGACAAATCGGTCGGAAATATCATTTTACTTAGTCCGTCGATTGATTTCATTTGTTCACTTGCGCAATCACTTTAAACTGATGAATGAATTTACCCTAAGAAAATCCCCAAGGATAAGAACGTCCCGAGTATTTAAATTTACTTAATCGCTCTGCCACTAATTGGCCCATAACAGTTAACTAATATCTGCTTTGCTAATAACTAATTAACTTTATCGAGACGAATCGCATTTTAAGTGGTTTCTTTTGAAAATTTCAAATGTAGTATTAAAAATATAATAATATTTGAGGCGAAAATCTCGTGAATCCTAAAAGAATATTTTCGCGAGAAAAGTTGTACGACGTTTTAAAATGAATACGAGACAAAATTTATCGGAATCCTCCAACGGAAACTACTGGAGAAATGAAATGCATGTACATTTTTGCAGAAAGTCCTCGTCGGGGCGTTCGGGTTCCATAAAGCGCTTGTTTCGTTATTTTCTCATCAATAAAACCAGTAGAATTTGTTGAGTTTTTGTGCTATCGGTACGTGGAGTCGGCTTCACGACAAACTTATATTCGCTTGCGCTTGATGGAAGCTACGAGATAATTTGTCATATGTAAGAAACTTAAAGTTTTAATGTCGGACAGCTGTCACTTTCTTGGTGAAAATGATGGAAATAACGGTCGCAGTCAGTGTGGGGTAGCGTGGCCTAGTGAAAGCGACGTTTTTGCTTTTGATTTATGAAAGAACAAAAAGGCGACACGCAGGAAATAACCAACAATGCAGTCTTAGGAAATAATGCCGTAATATTATAATATCCAGCCGCACATATTTCTATAGATATCCCATACGTATTATGTGCTATATGTGTATGAGTTTCGCAGTTCGTAGGATAAAGATGCTCGCGTATAAATTCTATAAATGCGAAGTAAATAAAAAAGTTCGCATATTCTACAGACATCCATTACCTTTGAGTTTTATAAATAATCACCGACGAAAAGTAGATCGTCTCCGAGGCACACTGTCACACAGGGAACGCGTTCTCTTCTTCTGCTTTTCTTCTCCTAAATAGTACTTCTTGCGCGATTCGGCCGCCAGCTTCTATTGTGTGACGCTTTAAAAATTTATTATCATTCCAAATAGTCTAAATAGGAGTTTTTGCATGTGTGTGTGTGTGTGTGTGTGTGTGTGTACTGTGTGTATGTGTAGCGGTTGCATTGATTTTATAAATATTCACGAAAAAGACTCTTTGAATAATGTAATGTATCCCTTTTACAACGAAATGGTCCATCAAGGATTTTCCATAGAAATGCACCCTTCGTCAACGGGACCGAACGTTTCCGAAATTAAAACTAAACCAAAATAAATTTTAGCATATTCCGCCGTCGTATCGCTTTAAGAAATATTAAAACGTCACTTTAAAAATTTATTCGGTTTGTAAGCAATATCTCCGAGGCACAGCTTCGCGAGATTATATGGAGGAATATAATAATAAAGAAACTTGCTCTTTTATAGTTGATTTCGTGACGACTATCATTTGTTTTCACATCGAGAATTCGGCATCGTGTCGCGGTCCGTATAAATTTTTTTCCATGTACTAAAACGCACCGAAATGTACCAAAATGTACAAACAAAAAATACTTTTTAAACAATACCTACTGTTACCATTGAGCACACAAAACGCACATGCAGAATATATGTATGTAACTAAATATAATATCTATACGTTCGCCAATTTGATAACTTTGTTATAATCACTTTTGTTTACATTTCAACAATGGTGTATAATGTAGCGCAATTTTTCCGAAAAAAGTCCGCAATATCGTTCCGCGATACTGTGAGGCATTATTTTTTTTTAAATCTCCGAGAATGAAATAATCCAAGTATAAGAATGAAGAGATTTTGAATGTCGCCAAAAAATGATACACTCATTTCCGTCATGCCGATTAGTGAGTGTAATAAGAAGGCGCCGGCCTATTCTCATGCCGTCTGCTTAATTCTTATCGTTGCTCCTATACAAGGACCCACATTAAATATTTACAGCTTCCAGATAGATGTCGACCGGCCTTAGTCACGGCTCTAAAACAAATCACGATAAGAATACTACCCTTATCCGCATATATCCGTAAAATCCTATTTGCTACTGCGAAAAAAGCGAGAGTAAACATAAGGGAAATGTAGGCGCGACGAGAGGCGCAACTATTTTGTTTGCACAAAAATAGCGTGATTCCAAATTACAGGCGAATTACTG
>JARJEA010005489.1:0-11124 GCA_030264595.1 Oligota sp. GC000189
TTTTCGAAAATATTCGTCAAAATTTTAAATCGAAACCATTCTAAACCACGTACTTTTAGAAGCTTTCAAGTGTTTTTACCTGTCTTGCGTGTTATTAACCCATTCCCGTTTGAATATCGCCACTTCATCGTACCAACTCAATACCAACTTTTTAATGGAATCCCTCAAATTGAAATTATTGTTGGTACTATTGATGAAACCCAAGTTTTGTCCAATGTGTTCGTGTTGTTCTGCGAACATTAAATCAATAAATAGCTTTATAAATGTTAATTTATTAAACGTGATGATTTTACTTGTAGCTCTACAGGTATCGTGTACCAATGGGTTTCCTTTACAAGTATTCGCCCAGCATTGCGCTATAAATTCCAATTCCTTGTCATATTTCTAGAATGAGAAATAATCGATGAATAGTACGTTTTTTTCATTGATTACCATAAACCGGTGTTGTTACCAAGGTGAACATTTTTTTGGCAGACGGTTGACCGCCACCTCTACTCTCAACACCGGAAGCCACTTTATTCCGGAGTTCGTTGTGCAAGTCCAAGACATATTGCCGCAAATTATCGTTGAATTCGATTTCACGAAAATCGGGTCCACAATTTGTATCCGGTCCACATTTCTTGAAAAAAAAATGTAAACTTCCATTAACAAAAACTTAATCGGAAGTTTAAACGTTGACCAACCTGGTAATCTCTATTGCACACTGTATGGATGAAGTTATTTCCGGTACCGAAATCACATCCTAAGGCGCAATAAGGGTTTTGTATTGTTTTCACTCTCGTAATAACACCAAACAATATCGAGATTGTTAAAACGAGTGAAGAGTAATGATTTATTACGCGAAACATGTTCAAAGCAAAGTTTTCAAAGCGAATGAACATGATTGAACGAATTTGTTGTCTTTTATATATTCGTATTCAATAAGCAATTAGTTGTTTCTACTTCTGAAGACTGAATTAGAGTTTGTATTAGTTGTACAAGAATGAATAATAGACTGGATGTGCGATTAAAATTAATTACATACTCACTTTACACGCACATTTTAATTAATGCTGAGTTTGTTTCGCTGATTTTATCGTTCTAATAAGTGCGCCAATAATTAACTGGTTTACCGATGATACCTAAAAAAAAAATCGTATCGACAAAACAAAATAATACATACTGCCAAAAAATAAATAACAACAACATCAAAACAATGGTAATCATTCGATACCGGAATAAGTGAATAAAAATTATATAATTTTTTTTAATATTCATGGTCGTTCTTCCTTTCACCGTCTAATTGCTGCAAAATTAAACAAATAACAATAAGAGAAATAATTTATCATCATCATTAAATTAGTAACGTATCGCAAAGGCTTTGTTATAATCTCAAGTGGAACTTTTTCAGGCTTTTTTTTATTGTACCTGACCAATTGTTAATTCTTATAATCTTCGTCGGGTGAAGAAAATTAATACAAAAAAAATAGAAGGAGTTCGACGGTAAAATAAATTATTTATTTTGATTTTTTAAATTATTCAATATTTATGTACTAGAACAGGTCACGAATTTAAAATGTTTACAATCTGTCTGTGAAGGAATTTCGCAAATAAATTTTCTTAATGGTTCTCACGCTAATTGCTTGAAAGTATAAAAAACTTGTTTCTTCTCCATTTAGTCGTGTAGATGCGCAGCGGTTAATTGATTTTTGCCTCTGCCCATTTTATAATATACATTTATATGTTTTCGTTGAATCGTTAAATCTTCCTGCCGTTTTAATTTCATGTATATTTCGTGATATGTTTGAGTTTGTACGTTTTCTTTTGTGAACACCATAATTAAAGTCGCGTAACGTTGTTTTGTTGAGCGATTCATGAAAAAATGTCGTGTCATTTTGAAAATAATGAAAATGCGTTCCTGTAAGAGTGTAATTCAAGTCCTTGAAATTGATTACAATTCCCTCATAGATACACAACACACACGTTACGGGATAATTTGCTTATTTATCAAACGTGCGAAATTTTTTTTCTAATCGTTGTTCAATCAATAATTCTAAGACTTAACGTATAATTAAATGATTACTGTATAAATTATTGCATTTTTTAATTACTACTTGTTATTATTTATTTGAAATTACGTTGAAGATAACCGTTTTTCTTCAAACATGCAACACTTGTGCACGCGCGCAATCTTAACTTCTGGTCGAGATAACATCAAATTGCAAAATTTAAATAAATAAATAAAAATAAATAATATCACTTCGAATTAATAGCAATTTTGATGTATTAATTCTAAATTTATCTTGTAGATAACTGTAGGAAGGTAGGAACTTGCTAAAAAATGTAATTTATTGTTCGTACGAAATTAAAATATGTTTTTTGTTGTTGCATTTTTAAGGAATAAGAACTATGTAGTTACATGTATTTACATTTTAGAATCATTATTTGAAGTTCAGTCACGAAACAAATTTTAAAGTTATCAAAGATATGCGAACAGTTATTTCAGCAAAATTTTCAAAATATTATTTAGTGCTCGAATATATTTTTTCAAAAGAGCATCGACGAGGTATCTCTTATTCGATAGATAAAGTTTAGTCCCCAAAAAACTTTTTGCTATTATAAACAAAAGATAAGGAAAAAGTGGAAACAGTTTTTTGGGCTGAAATTCCAACAAAATTTTAGATCAGTAAATTTTTTTCGTTATAACTTATAACGCTCAAATCGAGCTTGAATTTCTATTACGTAAAATTAGCCAATGATATATCCGAATCCGGTTTCAGATTTTAAAAAGGGCAAAAGGACCTTTTTTAAAATTTAGGCAAAATTCTTTTAACTTACGAAAAGTGATCGATTTAGATGCAAAGGAAAAAATAAATATTAGACATCTAAAAAATTTAATCACAACCTAAGAGCGCTTTGAGGTACAATTTGATTTTTAATTTTTCGTCCAAAAGTGCATCGTCGAAACATCTGTTGGTCGATAGCCAAAGTAATGCGAAAAATATTCCGTTCTTATCGAAGAACTTTTCGCCGTTATCAGCAAAAGATAAGCAAAAAGTATTTTCGAGCAGAAATTTCATCAAAATCTTCAATATTCGAGATATCTCTTATTCGAATTCGAATTTTTTTTGTTGTTTCACGAGTTAAATTTTACCAATGAAAAGTTTTTGTCTATAGTAAACAAAAAACAAGGGTTGAAACTATTTTACTGGGTTAATAACGTATTGGAAAAAATATCTTTTTTTCTAATTTATTTATTTAATAACATTCTTATACATCTAAAACCATAGCTTACAAAAAAGTGGATATTATTCTGTCATAAAGAGGCATACACTTGAGCCATATTTATCAACTAAAAATATTTCAATTGAAAAGGGTTAAAAAGGCACTAACTATTAACAACAATAAATATATATATAAATGCAAATAGAAAATGTCATCTTTGCGGTACTAAAATGGCACCAAAACTGTTATTTACAATAATCGGATTATATAACATAATTAAGGGGTTAATAAAATGCAAGCATCGTTATGTTTGTTTTTTATGAAAAATAGAGAATGCTTTCATATCTTAAAAGCATTATATCTCTGAAGAAAATGTAACATTAAACACTCGTCTAAAATACTGATTCATCCGGATATTTTCGTATGTGTCATATCTGATTCTAAGGAGGAAAACTCCTCAATTTAGGGCATCGTTTTTCTAAGCGCTTCTTGCGCCCGTTTCTCCCATTCCGCTTTACGTTGGTTGAAGTTTTTCGGCTCCAGGTTTAGATCATTAATGTTATTATGACTCTTTTCGGACAAGCAGCTAATTATTTCTGGTTTTGCAGAATTAGTCACGACGTTCATTGACTCATTGCTCACCTCCGATATTATCGGTTTATCCTCATTGTCATTCTTCGCAAACCATGTGTCAGTCTTTGGTTTGTCCAGTATGGTGGCGGGTTTTTGCTTCGTGTTCTCCGACTTGGTAACTACTATTTCATTGCGTTTGTTAAAAGTCAATTTGCCAACATTTACCACCGGTTTGCGAAGAATGACTTCCGTGTTATCCACGGATCTGTTGTCAACAATTACAGCACTCTTAGGGGCGGCAATCGGAAGAATCTTTTTGCGTTCTTCAAGAGGCGACGAATCCGAAGAAGGTAAATTCTCTTTATCGCTATCCCTGGATTTATTATTTGCTTCATTTCTATTGTCACAGTTTACTTCGGCCAGTTTTAAGGCCATCTCGCTCATTGCTTCACTGTCGGAGTCTTTCAGTTTCAAAGACCTTCTCGCGAACACTTTCATTAGTTCAGGCTCGTCATCTTGTTTCTGCCTGACGACTGATCTACGTCTTACCATATTCTCGGCAATGTTTTCTTGCGATTTGTTTGTGTCCATTTTATCCAAACTGCTTTGCGAAGATTTTGATGAATTGCTTTTAGTCTCCAGCTCGAAACTGCTCGATCTCGTTTGCAAGAAAGGTTTCTCCGCCATAGTCTTCAATACCGGAGATTTTGCAAAATAAGGGGTGATTGGAGACATGACAGGTTTACTAGGCAAAATAACGTCCACGTCATCTTTTTTGTTTTCATCCTTCTTTATGACTTCTATGTTGTCGTTACTGAATTTCCTTACGGGAAGACACAATTTGGGTTCATTGTGTTCTTCGATCGGCTCGTCGATGGAACTCGTTTTTATATTTTTATCTACGTCCTCCGTATCATCTTTTTCGATTTTTTGTGGACAGATCATTAATTCGTGGACAACTTCAGAATTAAATTGAATTTTCGTTACCGACACCTTTTCCCTGTTGTCCAGATCTTTGAGTGACTTTGTCGGTGTTATGCTAACTATGGCTTTGTGACTCGGTCCAGATATAGTGATCTGATCGGCATTCAGTATTGCGGCATCCATTTCTTGCACTTTGTTTTGATTCACACTCTCGACCACTTTGTCTTGAACCGTTTGAATGCTATCCAAAGACATCGACTTGAATATGTTGCTTCTATCGACGATATCTTTGTCATCGATTGGTGAACCGTGTTCGATGCCGGAGGAGAATTTAGAATACTTGAAACTATGCGATTTAGCGACCTGTCTAACCGACTTATCACAGTCAGCAGATAAGTTTGTCAACGACTTAAAATTATTAATCTCGTGCACCAAGTCGGGCTCGTCCTGTAGAGATAGGACTCGTTGTTGAAGCGAAGATAATCGCGCAATGCGTACAACCGATTTGCTATCATACAAATTGTCCGTTTGTCTCGACGAGGCCTTCGTGTATTGTTGCCGTTTTTCGTTCCAAGGTGATTTCGGAGGTATATTGAACGAGTGCTTCATTGCTTTCGAAATTGGTGCCGAAGAGTCGTCGTCATCGATAAGTAAAGCCTCTTGTTGTTCCTCGTTCAAGATCGGTTTGGTCACTTCCAATCTATGTTTAGCGCGCAAAGCGTTTGGTCTAATGGCTAAATTGTTATCTACCGTTATCATACTTTGATCAAATGGATCGTAGGTATTTTCGATAATACTGGTCGATAAAGAGTTCGCAGTAGTAGTAGAGTTGATGGTGTTCTCTCTGTGTTCCTCTTTGCTTTTCTTCTGTTTCTTGGCGCTTCTCCGTGGAAATATGCGACTGAAAAAGGACGTGTCCATCGATTTCTTGGAATCGGAAAGTTCCTCTTCTTCCGGGAACAAATCCGGCGCTCTTTGGTTGTTGTTGTTGGTGCCCGCATTCGAACGACTTCTTATCAATTTGTTTGCATCCATTCCAGGCGCGGCCAAACCAGGAGGTAGCGACGAACATTTCATTTTGTTGTTTAAGTTTTCTTGCATTTGATAACTCAAACTGATGTAAAGTTCGTTTTCTGCAAAATACAATCATTATTTTCGCTTGAATATTTTGCTTATCTCCTCTATGAATCGAAATCGAACCTGCAAGGGCAGGTGATGAAAAGAAATATAAATAAATTTACCTCGCATGTTAGACTCCGGCGATAAACTTCGTAAAGACATATCTTCGTTTACTTCCGGTGTTGTCGGTAGGACAACAGGTGTAGTTTTTTTTCTTCCCGGTGGCCCGTGTTTTCTCTTGGGTCTGATGGAAACCTTATGATGTGCCGCACTATGATTTAATGGTGCCGACGTCTTTCCTGGTCCCCATTCAGTGACGTCAGCGTCTAAAATGTTTCGTTAGTGTATTAGAGGAAATGTGTCGGGCGTCATTGAAATACCTATCGTGTCACGAGTTCTTTCTGGAAGTGATTGTTTGGAAGATGAATAGCGAGAATTTGTGCTGAATGAATCCTGTAAAATGGGTTAGTTTAAATTTTTGTGGTTTTCGTTTGGCTAAATTTATTACCTCGTCCATCTCTGAACTGGCCATGCTAAGCAAAGATCCATCGCTACAAGTACTGTGCGATTTCGTCGCATGTTCCTACATAATAAAAACAAAAATATAAAAATTTCACATTTGATTTTAATTGATTTAAATTTGAAACCAATTTCTCAACCAATGAAAATTGTAATTCTTTGATTAAATAAGACACAACTAGTGAGATTCACCGAGTAAATCACAAAACATCAATAAGTGGAAGTAATTATGTAAGAGGCCTATTACACCGGACGGTTCCGTTGAGCAGTTAATATAATTATATCAGTAGAATTCATCGCAAATAAAATTAATTGCAGTAATTTTGCGACACATGAATCAAAAATAAATTAATTTCACATTCAGACACTAAAACTTCTCTAAATTTATCATCGATCCTGTAAAGTTTTCTTTAAATGGAAATAAAGCAAAGAAGAAGTAGAAAAGATAATTGAAGTATAAGCGCAAGTAACACGTATAGAAAAAACATATTATCGAAGATATTGATTTTTCACGCTATTGTATGGGTTCGGTTTCTAATCTTTTATGAATTCGATACTTTATGCTTGCTTTCTCGTTAAAGTTTAAGATGAAGACGTTGATGAAGTAATAACGTGTACTATACAGTTACAATTTACAGTCAATCTGGCCGGTCATGCGCGCATTGCATTATCTTTGCATTTTACATGCAATTAAAGTGTGGAAATGGAGTTTAAAAGTGTTTGGTGTTTGGATAATGCATTACTATAGGTAGAGTGATGGCAGTCAGTCATGTGTTTCTTAAACTACTCACTTTGTTTGCAATACCCTTATCGGGTAACCCTTCCGTTGTAGTTGGGGAATTGCATGGACTTCTCGGCAAACCCTCATCGTCCTCACTCGTATCACCTCTGTGCCTCCTCTGCCTCAGTCTTTCAGATAATTCAGTCTGCGAAATGGAAAGAAATTTACATGGAATTGTTTCGGCGTCTATACTGAATACTTTATGTACTTAAAACTTTCGCGATGTACCAAGTCAACAACATGCAAGAAAAGTTTTATGCCAAAGGTGGCGAAAAGGGTTTTATTTTTTATTTGAGCGTTGTTTCACAACGGGAAATAATAGTTGGTTTTTCGACATTAATCATTATTTTATAGAGTCAAAAGTAAAATATAATGTTCGTATTTTACTTAACATTTGTAAATATTACGAAATTTAGGAGTTTTTAGCACTCGAGTGCTGTAAAGTTGCATTTTCCATACGTTGCCAAGGAGATATATAACCTTTAAACACTTGAGTACAAAAATATCAATTATTCAATTTCAATTAACGCTAGAAATGTAAAAAAATATCTAAACTATTCGAAAACTGTCACTCGAAACGTCACATACTTGCTATATTGATAACAATTTTTCAAAAAAGTCAATAAAGTTAAAAACGAATATTGTCAGGAGAATTCATTATTTTAACTATAAATCGTGTTTGAAATTTACGTGTGAAATAGCAAAAACAAAAAAAAAGTTTTTCATGAAATAATTAAGGTTTGAAAAAGTTTAGGTAATCGATGATAATTTGGATTAATTATTAAAAATAATGATAAAAGTTTTGTTTCCAGTAAATCAGTAAGAATAAATAATTGTGAGAGACAGCTATAGTTTTTATATATTATGTTAACATTTCTTCCATAATATCAAAAATTCCAAATTTTCACAGGAGTAAATCAATAAATCAATAAAATTTCCGACCGATTGATGGTTTAAAAATTTTTAATTTCGCCATTTTTAGAATTTAACTTTTTTTGGAGGCCTATTATTTTATTATTGTTCAGAAACAATAGTTTAGCATAATCTGCTAAAACCTGTGGCAAAATTGTTGAATTGTATTTTTCGCTACTGAGAGAACAGTCTTAAAACAAGTGCGCAAAGAAATTAAACACATTTTTAAGAGCTATTTTTCGTTATAATTAATATTTCTTAATATAACCCGCGAGATTTAGGTCTAGTTGGTTCAGATTATATATGAAGTTTCTTTTGGTTTGCTGGACACCAGATTTTCCTTTTAGTCAAGATTTATTTACAAGCATAAATTGTTTTTGGTGGCAATTGCTAATTTTGTTCGAATTCGAATTTGGAAGACATTTTCAGCAGAAATAGACCCAACATTCAATAAATTGATTGAAACTCGAAGTAAACACTATCAATGCGAAAACAGAACAAAACAAATATGAATTTTAAAAGTGGCGATAGAAAGCTTCCTACATGAAAGGAAGAATTATTGAACATAGTGGAAATTAAATTTAAAAAAGAAAGAGTTATTTAATATTGATAAAGGTAAAGATAAATCCGGGCAAATATTTATTCAATAAAATAGTTACCTGTAACCTAATATCTGGCTGTGTAGGATGGTGACCCATAATGGACAAAGAAGAGGAACTTTGAGCGTTCTCAAGTTCTAATTCCGAACCAGAATGCGGCGAGTGAAAGACACTGTCGTGTGACACACTCAATCCTGGATGCATAGGAGTTCCACTTCTAAAATTATAACATAATAATCAAGTTGGGAAAAACAATATAAACAGGGAAAAGTGTGTTTTCCATTTTATGACACGGAAATAGTAAATTTCGCTTGCCTTCGTCTATTTTGGTGTTCCTCCGAAACGGACAACTCGCTCGTGGACCTGCTTCGACCTGTTTCTTTAGTCAGTGGCTCTTCATTATTACGTATTTGAATCTCTTCGGCAACTTTATTGCTTTTCCTCTTAAACCAATTTCGAGGATTCCAAAACCTTTTCTTGCTACTTACTAAAATTACAACGTCAACATTATTGGTTTGATTATTTGTAAACCCAATAACGATCGAATTTCTACATTATGCATGAGTATTCTTCATATAATGAATAGAGAGATCAGTAAATAAACATATTGTGTTTACAATCGATTTATGTATATTGTCAAAATATTACGTTTCGCTCATTGGAACTCAATCACTGAGCACATCGTGATTAAATTCTTTCGAGCGTGAAGTACACACTTTAACCTAAATTTGCATTTATTTCGCAAACAATAGTATAATTGATTTTTAGAGGATATTTAGGGCGTACTTTTAAATCCTGAATTTATTTTCCACCTTGCGTTGCTCGATTGGTTTAAATTTATAGCTTTCAGGTGGTTTTCCCTAAAGGGCATGAAAATTTCAGTGATCAATCCCTCCGTAAAATGCCACCCTTTGAATATTTAAAAGGTTTAAACGGAAAGTGAGAAAATGTTTATTCAATTTCGTCTTTGTCCGCTGTAAACACAGCGTTTACCGTTATACGTTAAGAAAGATACCATCATATTTAGTGGTCCCGAAGAAACGTTATAAATTATAAAATGCTTTACACGAATAAATCGTTATAATTTTTTGAATGAACGAGAAGAGATTAAAATAATAGAAAGCAAGGAAATGTGAAGCATGGAAATTGTTGGTCTTCCTCTTTACATCAATGGCCTCACGCTTTGAGCGTGTATTTGAAGAGCGTTTCACCTATAACGAAGAAACACGCCAACGCGCCAGTTGAAGATACAGTTAGGCAAAGATAATTTCTTTAAAATCTCTTGCATGTGTTGTATGTGTGTGCGCCTACATGAATTTTTGACCGAATATGCAATTATATTTGACGATATGCCTATCTGATTATCAAAGAAAAAACACTGATCAATTTATACTGCCGTAATATCAAATAAAACCATTGTGAACATGTCACGTAAAAAAACCTTCGTGTTTTAAGTATACAACGATTATTTGCTTATTGACTATGGGTTTGTCATGATCACTCAAATGAATAGTTTTTAAATAAAATACAATTTTTACGTGCATTTATCACATAAATCTAGAAACTAACTCTAATTTTACGCTTTCTACCAAAAAAGAACTATTGGATAACAAACTCGCATTGTAAAATTTCATTTTTGTTTTTATTGTGGCATATTTGCTCTACATTATTTAAATGGCGAAAAAAGTCACGATCATTTCATTAAATTTATTCGATTATTTTTAAAAAATACGCATAAATTACGTTCCACACGGTTCCGCTTTAAATATCATCGTTAATAATAACAAAACCGACAAAACTAAAAAAGTGACCTAAATTAAGTAATCACCAAAACAAGACTTATTTATTAACTTATGCGTCGTAATTTGATAACACCAAAACTACCGTTAAGGTTTATCGATGTATGCAGTATTTTTTAAACGAAAATTAGGTGAGCAGTTAAAACTTATTTTATACATTATAAATAACTTTGGACGCTTGCTTCCGACATATAAATCTATTTTGATATTGCCTCAATACTTAAGACTTCACAATAAATTTCGTAAAATGTCAGTTGGAGATTTAATTATTCTTAAGAACTAATAATAATAGCAACGTGCCGAACAAAAATTTCTATTAAGTTTATTTTTCATTCTGGAACTTTTCTAGACAATCCTCAGTGAATTCTTAGTATTATTATGTCAATATGTTGTACTATAGAGGAATTTTTATTTTATGATAATTACTAAAGTAGCATTGCATCATAAACTTAGTGGTGCAATTTAATTTAATTTTTATTTTTACTATAAAAAAAAGATTTACAGTCAACTGCAAAATTTACTTTCAATGTGCAATATAGTTGTGAGAGTTATTGTTGGATAGTATTTTAGAAGTGATTTATAATAACATTTTTTGAAACTACGAAAAAATTCTGGAAAAATTATCGTATGCGGTTTGAAATTTAATTCCCGTAGAATTTTTTGACTGCAAAATATTGTCGTCAATATTTTCAAA